>JAHKKF010518250.1:10494-38975 GCA_019740295.1 Labeo calbasu
CTGTCTGTCTGTCTATCTATCTATCTGCCTGCCTTTCTGTCTGTCTGTCTGTCTGGTTTATGTCTGTCTGTCTTCACATACTCCCTTCTAGTGATTATATTGTCATCCCAAATAACCATATTATTGGGTCATCTTCACATTGTTCAGGTTGTTCTTTGCGGGTGCACGTGAAGGTCATCTACCTAGCTTACTGGCTATGATTCATGTGAAGCGCTGCACCCCAATTCCAGCCCTGCTCTTCACTGTAAGTAATATATATATACCCCTCTCTTCCTCTTCTACACTCACTTGTGTTGAGCATAAATAGTCTTCATGATGTTGTGACATCAAACCCTCTCTTGGTCTCTTGCAGTGCATCTCAACACTTCTGATGCTGTGCACCAGTGACATGTACACACTTATCAACTATGTGGGTTTCATCAACTACCTCTTCTACGGTGTCACTGTTGCGGGGCAGATTGTAATACGGATTAAACAGCCAGATATGCACCGGCCAATTAAAGTAAGTGCTGAGAAACAATGTGAGTTTTTGCTCAGTGATCTCAGTACTTTTTACTGATAACATGTCATCTGTTATACACTACCAGTCAAAAGTTTTTGAACAAGATTTGTAATGTTTTTTTAAAGAAATCTCTTCTGCTTACCAAGCAAAAGCAGTAATAATGTGAAATATTTTTACTATTTAAAAGAACTGCTTTCTATTTGAATATATTTTAAAATGTAATTTATTCCTGTTCTCTAAGCCAAATTTTCAGCATCATTACTCCAGTCTACAGTGTCACATGATCCTTCATAAATCATTCTAATATGCTGATTTGCTGTTCAAGAAACATTTATTATTATCAATATTTTAAAAAGTTGAGTAAATTTTTTCAGGAATCTTTGGTGAATAGAAAGATCCAAAGATCAGCATTTATCTAACATAAAAAGCTTTTGATAAACACATTCATAATGTTACAAAAGATTTCTATTTCAGATAAATACTGTTCGTCTGAACTTTTTTTATTCACCAACGAAACCTGAAAAAAATTATGTTTTTAACATAATAATAATAATAATAATAATAAATGTTTTTTAGCAGCAAATCAGAATATTATAATGATTTTTGGAGGATTATGTGACTGGAGTAATGATGCTAAACATTCAACTTTAAAAACACAGGAATAAATTACATTTTAAAATATATTTAAATAAAAATCAGTTATTTTAAATAGTAAAAAATATTTCTAAATTCTACCCTTTTGCTGTGCTTTGGATTAAACCAATTTAGGTGTAAAAACAGTTAAAACATTAAAAATCTTACTGTTCAAAAACTTTTGACTGGTAGTGTATATCTGGTGTTCTGTTCATCAAATGCATTCATATTGCTTTAACCTTTGCATCATGATATGATTGTCCGGTTCCATGTCTACACGTCCCATAAAAGCAGAAAACTGACTGCTATCGTTACTTTTACTACTCACAGATCAGTCTGGTGTGGCCTGTCATCTACCTGTTGTTCTGGGCCTTCCTGCTGATCTTCTCTCTGTACTCGGAGCCTGTGGTGTGCGGCATTGGCTTGGCCATCATGCTTACCGGAGTCCCTGTCTATTTCTTGGGCGTGTACTGGGAGAACAAACCACAGTGTTTCAATACATTTGTTGGTAAGTTGAACACAGATGTCTGTGAGAAAGAAGTAATGAATACTTTTATACAAAAAGGAAGCATGAAACTGATGTACAAAATAATTGTATGGGGCATAACCTGAATCCCTTTCTTTGTGTTTTCAGACAAGATGACATACCTGGGTCAGAAGTTCTGTTTAGTGGTCTATCCAATGGAGGACAAGAAAAACGAGGAGTCTGGAGAAGAGATCGAAATGAAGGAACAGTCGGTTCCACTGTCAGCGGATGATGAGCCAACACCGAAATCAGCTGACTGCTGAGCAGACATATGGAAACACACTCAATCACTCACATACGGGCAGCCAGACTTATTCAGACAGACACTGGAAATCAAACTCAGATTTTTCACATACCTCTATATTTTGCCTTTTCATAAAGAGGGGGTTGCACTGGAGTGCAGTGGCTAAGCTCAGGAGAGTAATGAACAGAGAGTAGCTGCTCCACAGCTCATGTGGTCTTATACAACGTTCTCCGTTCTCTCTAGTTGCTAGTCTCTTAGCAACTGCTGTCTACTCCATTGGCCGTGCAACAGAATTACAACATTAAAATGTGGGATGGCACAAAGCTCTAGAATGTATTACTTATAAACACTGGTTTGGAAGGGTCTGCATTTTTTAAAAAGACCTTTCTGAAACATTCTTTTCTATGAGAAGCACAGGGAATTAGAATTCTGTTTTGTTTGTGCTAAAAATGCCAAAATGCCATCATGGCTTCACCTAAAGCGTTCATTTTTATTTATTTATTTATTAGCGAGTACATTCTAATGTTCTAATTCTTACCCCCTCTTTATTTTTTCCTTTTTTTATTTCTGTCCCAACACTTCCAGGAGTAAATGCTTTTTTTTTTTTTATAAGCCAAAGCTGTATTTTAATTTGACATTTCTCATTTCAAGTGTATTTCATCACACCAAAACACTTATAAGCATTTCTGTTTATATATTTAGATTTTTTTTTTTTTGATTGTCCTGTTCTAATCATATTCCTTTGTCATGAATGCAGTTGTTTTCTCTGTTCTCTTTCCTGAAGGAAAGCTCTGGGATTTTTTTTTTGTCATCATTTTTTAAGGCATACATATATAAGAACCAATTGTGGTGGTTCAGAGTAGTACTACCAGGTTACTCTGGTACTGATACAATTTAAGCTCTTTTATTTGGCCTTAAAACTTTTACATAAACTGTATAATAAGTATTTTTCTTTCTGTAGATAAAAAGTGTTCAGTGAAAACCTAAAGAGGCCACTGTGAAATGTTGCAATGGTATCTTCATTCTTTGTGGACTTTAAACAAGGAATATGGCTTTATAGCCACTGTCATAACACGCAGTTAAATAATTTCACAAGTATAAACACAAATATATATTCAAAATTGCAGAGCGTTTGGTTGTATATGGAAAAAAGAAAAACAGTAGTGGTGCATAGCTAGTGTCTGTGATGTAGCTGAAAGCCTGTGAGAATGTAATAGTTTTCTGTCATTAATTATGTGAATATTCAAAAACTTGAAATCAGTTATGTCAGAAGAACTTGTTAAATCAGTCTTACAAAGCACAATATATTATAATTGTGTCGATGGACTGTAGATGTTAATGTAGGTGCAATACAAGGGACTAGAATCAATCGATCAAGCTAACAAACCTATGATTTATCCATTAATATACTAAATAATTGAACTAAACACCAAAACGGAGAGCCTTAAAGATAATTAATTTTCTAAAAAAAACAAAAAAACATACTCATTTGTGTAAGTATGCTCAGTTCAGGAATACATGATTAAAGTGTTCAGTATGTATGTCACTTGTCCATACAAGCGTGTAAGGCATTTTAGTGGTCACAGGGTCTTTTCACTGTGCCTCTGTGTTGATGTCACACCTTTACCCACTTGTGAAGACTATGGAAAAGTGCCAAGTGTTTCTGTGTTATTATTTTTGCAGATCTGTAATGTGTAGGTGCTGTATAAAAAGCAATATGTATCAGTGTAATTCATTGCACATCCATTTTGCATGAGCTTAATCCCCCACATTACTAAACATCAAAACTATAACCTTCGCACTTGCACAATAACCACTGCCTTTTGGTTCCTCTGTCCTAGTCAGGCGGCAACGAGGCCTGCATTTACCACCCAAACTTTACTCCTCTAGCACCAAAGGTGCAGAGCATCTTTGGTTGTCGTAACGCTGCTCTGAGCTGTGCCTCAGTATCCAGCACTGCCTACTGTGTGCTAAACACAAACACTATGTATATTTAATATGGAAGCTGCAACTCTGATTGTGCTGCAATATTAGGTTTTCCGATCCACACACTCGCACCATCAAAGCCATGCAAAATGAATCCACATATTTGATTGTCACATTAGTAACAAATGATTGATGTGAATATTTTGAATGTCCTCACGATTATATTAAAATCAATGAGAGAATGACTTTTATAATTCTATTAAGAAATGTACAGTCTAGAAGGATGAAGATCATAAGGCTCATATTACCACTTACACATAACTGAGGGTAAACGGTTTGTACCAGAGTCTTCTTGTTTACTATATGTTTTGTATTTGTTTGAACAGTATATATTACGACAAATAAATCTATATGCTGAACAATGGAAGACTCGTTTATTAAGAGTGACGTAAAAAAAAACTGTGCTACAGTGCCACCTAGTGTAAATTGGGAAAATGGCAGATTATGGTCACCTTTGTCAATAATATGACCAAGAATTTAAAGGTTTTCAACTCACTTGGGGTAGTTATTTACCACATGGGTTGTATATTACAATATTCGCTTTGGCATTTTGAAACAGACTTATTCTCTAACTGTAAATGCAATTGTTTTAAGGGACAACTACACTGCCCTCCAAAAGTTTGGAAACGCCCTAGAAAAGTGGGGTTTTGAACAATATTAGCATGAATCCTTTTTAATTTGTGATCATTTTGCATTGATAAGGGACAACACAAAGTACGAAAACATATTTTATTACATAAACAGTTTATACATAGAAAAAACTAAATTTTTTGATTCATCAAAATATCCACCATTAGCAGCCATTACAGCTCTGCATAATCTGGGCCTTAATTCATTGTATTCTAAACTAAATTGGCAATCAATTGTTGAAGCTATTAAGGTGTGCTGACCCAAAAATCTTTTAAAAACCTGGACCAAGTTTAAACCAGTAACCAGGCATCACAGCTAGCAAAGGGCAATGTATATATTGCCATTATTATGTAATCAAAATTATTATTGCTGGTCTTCAATGATAATGTCAAGTTACTTTAATGTATTTGCACCAAAAAATGATAAGGATTTATGCTGATATCGTCCAAAACCCACACTTTGCCAGGGGTGTTTCCAAACTTTTGGAGAGCAGAGTATATGCAACTATATTGCTTGTCTGCAAAATGAAATAACTTATCCACAACATAACGAATGTTTCAAAACCTTGTTATTGTGTCAGTAAATTGGCCATTATCACCAAAATGAAAAGTTCTTTCATTGTGTGAGCCATACTCATCAAAATGTTTTTGATGTTTGTTTTTTTTTGTCAGACAACCCTGGAAATCTTTGATATATACAAATGTACTTTTTGTTCTTTTTTGTTGACTGCGTATCACACTGAGCTTTTTAGATGCAGTTTTTATTAGTAGATAAAAACACAGAAAAATCATACACATATTTGTATGTATAGAGCACTTTTTTCATCAGAGTGGTAAAAAAAAGACATAGATATACATGGAATATGCAGGATGCATTTTGCATGTGATTTCTCACATACAGAATGTTTAGATTTCATTTAAAATCAGCAAGTCATGTGCATTTAGTTACTGTGCAAATTGTAGAAAAGTGCACTTTTTTGCACACATGCTAAAACGTGTGATTTACTTGAATACGAAATTCACATACACTACCAGTCAAAAGTTTTTGAACAGTAAGATTTGTTATGTTTTTTAATGTTTCTGCTTAGCAAGTTTGCATTTATTTGATCCAAAGTACAGCAAAAAATATTTTTACTATGTAAAATAACAGCTTTCCATCTGAATATTTTTTAAATGTAATTTATTCCTGTAATCAAAGCTAAATTTTCAGCATCATTACTCCAGTCTTTAGAAAACATACTTCAGAAATCATTCTAATATGCCGATTTGCTATTCAAGAAACATTTATTATCAATATTTAAAGCAGTTGAGTACTTTTTTCAGGATTCTTTGATGAATAGAAAGACCCAAGGATTAGCATTTATCTGAAAATATAAAGCTTTTGTTATATTATACACTATACCATTCAAAAGTTTGGAGTCAGTGTAATCATTTTTTGGGAAAGAAATTATAGAAGAAATTATTTAGCAAGGATGCTTTAATTTGATCAAAATTGATGATAAAGACATGTGTTACAAACGATTTCTATTTCAGATAAATGCTGTTCTTCTGAACTTTCTATTGATCAGAGAAACCTAAAAAGAAATTCTACTCGGCTGTTTTCAACATAATTATAATAATAATAAATGTTTTTTGAGTAGCAAATTTAAATACTAGAAGGATCACGTGACTGTAATGATGCTAAAAATTTAGCTTTGAAATCACATGAATAAATTACATTTTAAAAAATATTTAAATAGAAATCAGTTATTTTAAATATTAAAAAAATATTTAAAACTTTACTGTTTTTGCTGTGCTTTGGGTTAAATAAAAAAAAAATCTTACTGTTAAAAAACTTCGACTGGTAGTGTATAGCTTGAACAATTGTTCAGAAATCTAATTTTTTTGTTTTGAGACAAACATTCTCATTCAACAGTTGAGTCAAAGCAATTGAGGAAAACCTGAAAACCCTTTAAATGACGAAAGAATAAACATTGTTACGTGCTTCAATGGTTGCATCAATTTTTATTGACAAACTGATTCATCAGTTTCACTTAGATTTTTAACACATCTTGTAAACTTAACAAAAAGAGCATAATCATGCTCTTAACAAATTAAGGAGGAGTGGCATTAACAGGAAAAAGCTGATGAATATTCCAAGAAACAGAATGCAATGGCTGCCGCTCGTCAGTCTGAATGATTCATATGGTTTCTGGCAACATGTGTGAATATATGGGCTATCTAAGGTGGGCAAGGCAGGAGTGGCAGTTACATAGATGAAAGGAGACTGCTGGGATGCTGGTGGACCTGCCCACCTCTTAGTGCAAGAACCAGATGCAGCACAGAGCCACCCTGGATCTTGTAATCAGCTGCTGTTTTCTCATCATTCCTGAGGTGGAGAAGATGTAGGGTTTAGCATAAAAATACACAAATGTTATAGGAGCGAGATGAACGTGTGCATAAATGACTTAAGTTACATTTGTTTTCCACTGTAGATGAGTCTCTGTTGCTGGGGTGGGATTCCCTCTTTCTCCTCCACTCTCTCTTTTATTCTCTCCACCTGAATAAAATGGACGCATCAAATGCTCTTTAATGTTCGTCCTTTAACATTTGCTGTAAATCATTAAACATTTTGTATTGTACCTTGTCTGTGGGCTCGATGTCAATCTCGATTTCTTTGCCAGTGAGTGTCTTAAAAACAACGACGACGACGAATAAGTCATTTAAACATAAGATTTTCCTCTGAATGGCTCTTTTAGCATTTACATACCACAGTTTGCTATAATATTATCCATGTACGTCATATTGTAATAAAATGCTGTTTGTATGATTCGCAATGCCTTATATTTAATAATTAATAGAAAATAATTGCACTAGCTCTGACTAGAACCATACTGACGATAAGAACGGTGCTGAATGAAATAGCTGTTCTTACCTTGACTTTAATTAGCATTGTGGCTTCTTCTGTTCTAGAAAAACATGCAGGGAATTTTATGCGAATGTAATTAATCGACGGTGGAAGAAGTTTAGACACCTCTAATCAAATTATTCCCACAATTTGCCCACCGAAGTTCCTGCGTTACTAAAAAATAATTCCTACCATTCTAGTGTCTGTAGGAAACGTTCCGACGGACTGTGTGGAAAATAACGGTATTTGATGCCAGACGACGATTTAGAATTGTGTAAAATGAACTAATTGTTTTATATTTTATTATTTAAATAGTTACAACTTACTTAGCTAACTGTAAATAACAAAGTATTTCAGTTGAATTCAAACTGACCGGGAAAAATAAAATTTGCGACATTTCTTGCGACAGTAATGTGTGTTTGTAGTTTTTTCACCGAATGTTTGACCTTGAATTTACGCACTAGCCGTCAAGATAAAAACTACATTACATGCGCTGACAGCCGTAAACATCCGCCCTCCTAAAATGACCGCCTCCAACCCGGAAACAGGTTTCATTTTCTTCCATGCAGCCTTTCAAGGAGGTGCTCGTCTGCAATTATAGGTAGGACAATATTTATTTTGTGGCGTATGTATAAGGACAGACGTACAACTGTTTGTAACGGGAGCAAAAAGTTTAGTGTCAAGATGACAGAAGATCAGCCATTATGCTCTTGTGGCCTAGATTATCTGACTGCTAAGACATGTGCAGAACACATCCAGATGTAAGACATCTAAGGTCATTTTGTTTTTTTCTGGTGCATTGCTTTACTCTGCAGTCTGGAATAGCTATTTGGTATCACAAAATGTTTAATCATAGATTTAGAGTTTTGAAATAATTATGAAAAAGGATATTTCCTGTCTCACACTGTATCACCCTCCCCCTTCCTCAGCATCTGCAGCTCCCATAACTGAAGGAGTGGAAATGTTTATCTTTCCCTTGTCTTTTGTTTTTGCAGACAGTGAGAAACGGTTAGAACAGTCTCAAGGCCATCCTCATCAACAGCCATGCCACGAATTGAAAATGATATCAAACTTGACTTCAAGGACGTGCTGCTTCGACCCAAAAGAAGCACTCTCAAATCTCGCAGTGAGGTTAGTCACTCGTAGTGTTTTTATTTGCATAATAGGTGACAAATGGAGTATTAGTTTGGTCTGTGGGCTTTTATTGCTTTTCACACTCTCTTCTGTCTCTCATCTGTTTCAGGTGGATCTCATGCGCAGTTTTACATTCAAAAACTCAAAGGGAAGTTACCGTGGGATTCCCATCATAGCTGCCAACATGGACACCGTGGGGACTTTTGAAATGGCCTTAGCCTTACATCAGGTATAAATGAACTCTTTTCTGATTTTCATACAATTAAACACATCAGTTTCAACAGAATCCTAAACAAACATCTTTTCTTCAGAAAAATCCTTCAGGTCTTTGGCTTTCCAGCATTTTTGTGTATTTGAACCCTTTTAAACAATGACTGTATGATTTTGAGATCCATCTTTAACACTGAGGACAACTGAGGGGCTCATATGCAGCTGTCACAGAAGGTTCAAACGCTCACTGATGCTCCAGAAGGAAAAACGATGCATTAAGAGCTGGGGGTGAAAACTTTTGAACAGAATGAAGATGTGTATATTTTTCTTATTTTGCCTAAATATCCTTTTTTTTTTTTTCATTTAGTACTTCTCTTCAGAAGATACATGCGTTTCCCAAAAGACAAAATACGTATATTTTACCCTCATCTTTAAATTCAAAACGTTTTCACCCCCCGGCTCTTAATGGAATTTTGCCTTCTGGAGCATCAGTGAGCTTTTGAACTTTCTGTAATAGTTGCATATGAGTCCCTCAGTGTGAAAAGATGGATCTCAAAATCAACAGTCCTTGTTGTAAAGGGTTCAAATACACAAAAATGCTAGAATACCAAAGAATTTGTGGGACCTGAAGAAGAACAGGGGGCAGTTTAACTGTTCAGGACAAACAAGGGACTTAAGAACAGCTATCACTAAACAGAAAAACACAGCTGTGGATCATTCAAGTAACAGCACAGTGTTAAGAATCAAGCGCATGTAAACTTTTGATAGGGGTCATTTTTATAAATTCAGCTATTATTTTCTCTTGTGGACTATATGTAAGCATCTTTAATGTGAAATATCTTATTCAGGTCAGGACTAAATCAACAATAACATGCATTTTGTATGATCCCTCTTATTTTGGTAAAAGAATTAACATTTTGCAGATTCTGCAAGGTGTATGTAAACTTTTGACTTCAACTGTGTTCATATATAATTAAGAAATGCATGGAAAATAAATGTTTAAATGCATTATTTTCAGTATTGATGGACAGAATTTAGTTCTGAATTGTTATTTTGGAATTACCTTATTTTTTGCATTTTCTTGTAGTTTACTCTCTTTACAGCCATCCATAAGCATTATTGTGTGGATGACTGGAAGGAGTTTGCAACCAAGCACCCAGAATGCTTACAGGTAAGCAACATCTTTGCTAGATTTTACATCTAGTCAATAAATCTATAGATTATTGATATTTAAATGATTTGACATTCTTTCTTTGTTTCATCAGAGTGTAGCAGTCAGCACGGGGACGGGTGATGGGGACTTTGAGAAACTGGGGGCCATTCTGGCTGCTGTACCTCAGATTCAGTACATATGTGTGGATGTGGCCAATGGCTACTCTGAACACTTTGTCAACTTTGTCAAAGATGTGAGGCAGAAGTACCCTACGCACACTATCATGGTCAGTTACCTGTCAACAAATACATTTTTTATTGACATTATCTCATTAACAATCATCTTAATATTCTGAGATCCGTTTGTGTTTTGTAGGCTGGCAATGTGGTCACAGGAGAAATGGTTGAAGAGCTGATTCTTGCTGGTGCTGACATCATCAAAGTTGGTATTGGACCAGGTAACGTCATCAGTCGTCTATTACCACAGTTTCAGATCGTGTTCAGATTCATATTGCACCAGTTTCACTTATATTTATGTGATATTTATGTGTGTGTGTAGGTTCTGTATGCACCACTCGTAAGAAGACCGGTGTGGGTTATCCTCAGCTGAGCGCAGTGATTGAGTGTGCTGACGCTGCACACGGCCTGGGTGGACACATCATATCTGTGAGACTCTTGTGTTTCCACTACTAGTTGAGTTATGAAGTAAACATACACTACCAGTCAAAAGATTTTAAATGTTTTTTAAACAAGTCTCTTCTGCTCACCAAGCCATATCATTCTAATATGCTGATGTGCTGTTCAAGAAACGTTTTTATTATTTTTATCATCAATATTTAAAACAGTTATTCCTAGATCAATAGAAAGATCCAAAGATCAGCATTTATGTTAAGTAAAAAGCATTTGTAACATTATACTCTATACCATTCAAAAGCTTGGAGTTAGTATATATATATATATATAGATATATATATAGATATATAGATATATATAGTAAATATATATATTTACTATTTAAAATAATATATTTATTATTTTAAATAGTACAAATATTTTTACTGTTTTTGCTGTATTTTGGATCAAATAAATGCCATCTTGGTGAGCAGAAGAGACGTCTTTAAGACATTAAAAATCATAAAAACTTTTGGCTGGTAGTGTAAGAATAAGGATAATATTGTTAATAATATTTTAAGATGAACATTTATTGTACTGAAACAGCATAGGTTTTGGATTGATTATCAATATATCATGTTTTAGAAAAATTATGTTAAAATATACACTACAGAGCTTTGATCATAATACTAAGCATTTAAATATAATTTTCTACATCTAACTCCTATTGTAAAATATAGAGTGACTGATATTTTGCGTGATGCATTTTATGTAAGCAGTCTCTTAAACGTTTATAAAAATCTTATACCATTAGCTATCAAAATGGTACTTTTTGTCCATATAAATAAAAAACACATACAATATGCAATATTCTGCTCCAAATTGGGTATTTTTGCTCAGATTAGGCCTAAAATTAAATTGAGGTGTTTTTCCTTTTCAAGTGTAAGCTCCATATTCTCACTATATTACAGGGGCCATAAAAGCCTTATGTATTAAACACTGACAAAAAACAAACACATTTTTATTTATTTTGTTCTTTTGTATTTTTTCTGAAGGTTCAATAAGCCTTTCCACTTTAAACAAATGTTTTTTTCTGACAAAATGTCAGGCTTTATAGAGTTAACAGTGAAAACTAACAGACCATGCCGCTTGCGTGCTTTGTGGACACAGAAGCTTTGATCGTGTATTTGTGGGACTCATCTGTTTTTCATCTCGCTGTAGGATGGGGGATGCACCTGCCCAGGCGACGTCTCCAAAGCATTTGGTGAGTTTTGGTAGCAGTGCATTGTAATAATGGCATAAAACAAGAAAGCAAGACATCGTAGCCAGAAACGTTATTGCCTTACTACATGTGCAGGCCAAATTTTTTAGATGTTGGTCACGTCAACCTTAATTTGAGTGGCTAAACTGTGCGACAGGGGCGGGAGCTGACTTTGTGATGCTGGGTGGAATGCTTGCTGGTCATTCTGAGAGTGGAGGCGAAATCATAGAGAAAAACGGCAAGAAGTACAAACTGTTCTACGGCATGAGCTCAGACACGGCCATGAAGAAGCATGCAGGAGGCGTAGCAGAGTACAGGTATGCTCATGAGAGATGCTATCATTCTGGAGCTTGTGGATTATTTTGTATAGCAATTTGAAAAATACATAACACAAATATTATTTGACAAGTAAGCAATCAAGTTGCACTCATTTATATAGCACTTTATAAAATACAGATAAAAATAAAGCAGCTTGAGAATAATAAACAGAAAAATAACAGAATCAATGCTACAAATTTCTACAAATATGAAAATTCAAATTCTAACGCAGCTTTGAAAAGACAGTAGTGTCAATATTCAAGTTAGTTCCTTATGATTCAGTTCATTTTTAATAACAGTGTTGGTGTTATAAAATTCATCCATTATAAAATGAATCTGATTCCACTATAAAGCGCCTCTACAGAAGACAGTCATCATCCAGCTTAATTCAGTTGTTTTGTTTTTGTTTTCCTCCAAAAGTGTCAAAAATTAGGCTGGAATATTAAATCTAATGCCCAGTTTGATTTAAAGCTGTGCATTCTGGTTTAAAAAAGAGATTTGGTAACACTGTCCTTGTTACATGTTAAATGTAGTTACTATTATAATAACAATTAATTATGCATAATTGAACTCTGTGTATTCTGACTCAAGACAGTTAGGGTTCAAAATCTGGGCACCATATCAGTCCGTTATATGGAGAAAAATGCTAAAAAAAGATTTTCTCCAAAAATATAATTTCTTTATGAGTGAAGAGTGAAGAAAGAAAGACACGAACATCTTGGATGACAAATGGGTTAAAGTAAATTATTTGTAAATTGTTGTTCTGGAAGTGGACTTCTCCTTTAATATTACTAAGTGTAATTACACTGTAACAAGAACACCTTAAAATAAAGTGTAACCAGAGATTTTTGGACCATCAATAATATATTAATTGTCATTTTTGTGTTTTCAGGGCATCGGAGGGTAAAACGGTTGAAGTGATTTACAAAGGGCCTGTGGAGGTGACTGTGAGAGATGTGCTGGGTGGAGTTCGCTCCACCTGCACATATGTCGGTGCTGCTAAACTGAAAGAGTTGAGTCGTCGTACAACCTTCATTAGGGTGACCCAACAACTCAACACAGTATTTGGTAATGATAATTAAGCCAGTACTAAGGTCTAAACAGGTCCATATTGGGCCAGATTATGCCAAATCCATGCAAAGTTCATTTTATTCTCTCTGTAGTCAGATGCACACATATGCATATTCACACATTCACATCACATCAACATTTAGTGTCATAATGAGTATTTTTAGGTTTGCACATAAGCTTTTGGAATTCAAAGGCTTTCCCCAGATGCTGCCTAAAGCAACTACTAATTTCGGAATTAGTAGACACTGACACTGAAATACCAACTTTTTACATTCTGTCACTTTTAGTCTTATACTACACTGTAGTAAACAATGAGAACATAAATTTGGTTTCATTTATTACACTGTACCGATAGTGTTTGTTTTGTGCACTGTTTTAGGTCATAGCCTTAAAATCTTAAGATTGTCTTCTGTTCATTTGTCAGAACAAACTCTGTTAGCGCCTTACATTTTATCCAGATAATTCGAGTACTATTTTAGACTTTGTTGTAGATTTTAGCTGAACATCTATGCCCAATGTCTCATATTTATATTCACTGGACCAATGCAGATCCTTGAAAGGATTATGGAAGTATTTACGGTTTATTATACAGTATCCTAAAGATCTCCGTTATAAACAACCATTGTGTTATGTAGAATATATCTGAAGGCCAAAGGGTATTTTTAACCCTTTAAATGGTTTCTCCTGCGTTTGTGTGTCACAAATGCAGCTGCATTACACAATCTTTTGACTCTTAATCGGTTCCTGTACAAGTATTGGCATGATTTCATGCATTCGAGCTTGGTTTGATCACTAGGCGTACTGCATACTTAAAATGTTTCTATTTTAGTCTTAATTAAACATAATAATTTGTTTTCATACGTTTGACATTCCATTATAGTTCATTGATTGTGTTTTGAAGTTGCTGCTGGAGCAGATATGAATGAGTTTTGAAGAAAATAATTTTCCCCCATTTAAAGCACATAATTTGTTAAAAACCAGATGGTCCCCATTGATTCATATTAATATTTATCTTTATTACATGCTGTTAAATTAGTTTTATTCCTTATATTAGCTTCATTTTAAATTATTTAAGAAGTTCAATTGTTAACATCCCTGTATTGTGTTGTGACAATAAATCATTTAGATGATCACCGAAAAATGAGTTGTGGTGTTTGCTTTGCAGGTACATAATGTTTAACACTTTTTGCATGTGAAAATATTTGTTTGCACTTTGAACACAAATAATTGTGTTTGTGTTTTAAAGCCTTTAACCTGTTTGTCAAGGTCAGTGTAAACATGCTGACGCTCCTTCTTTTATTATGTTTAAGATTTATGAGACATAATTTATGCACAACACATCAGATACATATACTTGTGAAGATTTCCCTGATTTCCTCTCAAAGATCGTTTCTTACTAAGATTATTCTCAGAACTGGATCAGTTTTCACTGAAGCAGAGTGAAGTCAGTCTAAATATGAAAGCATGTTTCTGCACAATACATCGGAATACAATCAGTTACAACATAATTGCACGGGAGGGGTAACAATGCCACATAAAAGTGACGTGAGGAACATGCGACGATGTACGCTGTCTTTCCTCCTGCATTACACCGCAAATGCACTGAGGACACACACAAGAAGCCACGCAGACCTAGAGGTGAGGAAACATCTCATTTGTTAGTGAAATGTATTCCTTTGTAAGTGCTTGTTTGATTGGTGCGTTTTTATTATGATTACTATTAATACATAAATAATTGTACTAAGGCTATATTTGAAAGACACTTTCAAACTTCATTTGTAACTTTATGCAAATCTTTATTGTAACGTCAATTAAAGTATCTGTTGCATTTCACATCCTGTATCAAAACTGGTTTTACAAGTTCAATTTGTTTAAAAAGGAGGGGCAAGTAGAGATATAGTGCAAGCTTTGTTTGTACAATCATTTTGTTTTCTTCTTCCACCAGGGATGGCTTTTTCCATCAGTTCTCGGGTTGCAGAACAGTGCCTGTGTTCAATATGTCAGGATTTCTTCACTGACCCAGCAACCATTCCATGCGGACACAACTTCTGCATGGAATGTATCACTCAACACTGGGACAGCAGTATAGGACCTCAGTGCCCACTGTGCAAGACGGACTTTCACTTGAGACCAGAACTTGGCATCAACAGAGAGTTCAGAGAGCTTATTGAAGGACTGAAGAGGGTGGAAAGTCCTATCCAACTTGGCGCAGTACCATGTGATGCGTGCACAAAAATAAAGAGAGGAGCTTTAAAGTCCTGCCTGCATTGTGAAGGATCTTTCTGTAAAACACACCTAGAGCCTCATAACACTGTGACAAAACTGAAGAAGCATAGGATTATCGACCCTGTGGAGAATCTGGAGGATTATATATGCCCGAAGCATGAGAGGCCGCTGGAACTGTTCTGCAGAGATGATCAGAAGTGTGTGTGCCTTTCGTGTACAACAAAAGACCACAAAACCCACAAGATTGTTCCTGTGGAGGAGGAAAGCGAAGAACGGAAGGTGATAGGTGCTTAATGCTTATCTGTGTTTCAATGGCTTTCAAACTTTGACTTAAGAAAGTTTTGTTTCTGTTCACAGTCTCAGTTGGGGAGAAGACAAGTCGAGGTTAATTTGATGATTCAGAGCAGGATGAAGAAAATTGAAGAGATCAAGTGCTCTATACACCTCAGCAAGGTTAGTCTTGTTGTATGTTCATTGCAAATTTTAATGTTTTATTTAATAGGGTCAGAACTCAATACTGATTGATCCCATTCATTTTTTACATCTGGCGGTTGCTTTTATCCAAAGCGATTTAAAGGGATGGTTCACCCAAAAATGAAAATTCTGTCATTAATTACTCACCCTCATGTCCATGTTCCAAAGACCCTGCATAGACAGCAACAGAACTACCACATTCAAGGTCCAGAATCATAGCAAGGACATCAGTGGTTTAAGCGTCAGTTTATGAAGCTACGAGAATACTTTTCGTGCGCAGAGAAAAAAATAACGACTTTATTCAACCATTTCTATTTAACCATTTCAAAGGCTCAGAACGACATGAGGGTGAGTATTAATAACATAATATTAATAACATTAATAATAAGTGTTCATTTTTGGCTGAACTAACCCTTTAAAAATCATTCAAGGTACAGTGTATATTTTATTTATATTTATTTGTTTGTCCTGAACAGTTAAACTACCCGCTGTTCTTCAGAAAAACACTTAAAGTCCCACAGATTCCTTGTTTTTTTTTTTAGCATTTTTGTGGATTTGAACCCTTTCCAACAATTATATTTTTGAGATCCATTTTTTTAAACTAAGGACAACCGAGAGACTTATATGCAACTATTACAGAAGGTTCAAACGCTCACTGATACTTCAGAAGGAAACACAATGCATAAAACTTCTTGAATTTAAAGATTAGGTTAAATGTAATTTATTTTGTCTTCTGGGACACATGTAAGTATCTTTTGTAGCTTCTGAAGAGTGGTACTAAATGAAAAAATATGATATTTTTGGCACAATAAGGAAAATGTACAGTACACATCTTCATTCTGTTCAAAAGTTTACACCCCTGGCTCTTAATGCATCGGGGTTTTTTTATCTGGAGCATCAGTGAGCGTTTGAACCTTCTGTAATAGTTGCCTATGAGTCCCTCAGTTGTCCTCAGTGTGAAAAGATGGATCTCAAAATCATACAGTCATTGTTGGAAAGGGTTCAAATACACACAAAGGCTGAAAAACCAAAGAATCTGTGGGATCTGAAGCATTTTTTAACTGTTCAGGACAAACAAGGGACTCATGAATAACTATCACTAAACAAAAAAAAAAAAACAGCTGTGGGTCATTCAAGTAACAACACAGTCTTAAGATACAAGCATATGTAAACATTTTGAAAGAGGTCATTTTTATAATTTCAACTATTTTTTTTTTGTGGACTATATGTAAATGTATTTTATGTGAAGTATGTTATTAAATTCAGTACTAAATAAAAAAATAACATGCATTTTGTATGATCCCTCTTATTTTGGTCAAATAACATTTTGTAGATTCTGCAAGGTGTGTGTAAACTTTTGACTTCAACTGTAAATCTCATATAAAGAGATCGACTGTACATTATCCTTTCCTTAGCAAAGCTCAGAAAAAGAGGAAGCAGACATTGTTGAGCTTTTCAACAGTCTGATCTGCTCCATCGAGAGATGTCAGTCTGAGCTGCTGGAGGTGATGGAGCAGAAGCAGAAAGCAGCAGAAACACAGGCCGAAGAGCTCATTAAAGAGCTGGAGCAGGAGATCACTGAACTCAAGAGGAGAAACGCTGAGCTGGAGCAGCTCTCACACACTGAAGATCACCTGCACCTTCTACAGGTCAGTGTCTCTCTGTCTGCTCACATCACAGGATAACACTCAACATGCTGAGAGATTTCTCTTTCTCTCTCTCTCTGCTGTAGATTTATCCATCCCTGTGCACGCCTTTAGACTCCAAGATCTGGGCTGAGATCAGTACTGACACTCATCTGAGAGAGGACAGTCTGAGGAGAGCCCTGACAAAGCATCAAAAATTTCTCAATAGTGTAATGATGAAGATTACAGAAACTGGTGAGCTTCAAGCTCCTGTGTTTAGTATGAAAACAGCTTGATTTTTCTTGCCTTTTTATTGTGAATAAATTTACATAGAATTATTTTGTAAGCATTCAACATTATTTAAAGCTAACGCTGGCACAGTTCTACAAATTTACATTGATCAAGTGTATAAATAAATAATCAAGTTTATAAATTGTTTCCACAGAGCTAAAGAGGATTGAGAAGTTTACAGGTACAAGCCACCCATGCTATTTTATGCATAAATACACAAACATTTATAAATATGGCTGTTTCTTCAACTATGAACTTGTAAAACTCTTTAAACTCACTTTTCTCACTAGTTTAATATGTCAAATAATTTCCAGCTGTGGATAAACATGTATGGAAAATCCCGTTTTGTTTTTTTTTAATCAACGTAATAAATACATACAGATGATTAATACTTTTACACGTTTTACATCATTTGACAAAATTACAGTGTGATTAGAATTTACACACACAAATTCTTCTCACAAGTGATATTTTCACACATCACATAACTCTTCAGTGACACTGCAAAAAAACATGGAACAGCCATAATTTAAAAAATAAATGAATAATAGAAAATAGAAATTAATAGAGCAATAATAGAAAATATAATTATTTTAAATATGTATTAATGGTTATTTATATTTTAATGTAACAACAGTACAATCTATATATAAAGGGCATTTTAAAAAGTAACAAATATACTGTAAATGAACTCATTTCCAATTCCAGTTTTAATGGGAAAAATATAACAAAAGGAAAAAGTTTATGAAAGATTCATATACTATTGTTGTCTTCTTTTCTTCATACCACACACAGAGTGTGTTACAAAAAAAGTCTGCTAATTGTATGTTCTGATCTCTCTCTCTCTTTCTCTCAGTGAATGTGACTATGGATCCTGACACTGCTCATCCAAAACTGTTCTTGTCTGAGGACGACAAACAAGCTGGGTGCGGAGAAACACGACAGGTTGTCCCAGACAATCCATGGAGGTTTGATACATGTCCCAGTGTCCTGGGGAAGGAGGGTTTCTCTTCTGGGAAATTTTATTTTGAAGTGCAGGTAAAAGGGAAAACTGACTGGGATTTAGGTGTAGCGAGGGAGTCTTTTAAGAGGAAGGGAGTAATTACTCTGAGTCCGAGGTATGGACTTTGGACTCTGTGGTTAAGGAATGGAAGTGAGTACAAGGCATGTGACTGTATGTCTGTCCCTCTCTGTCTGAAAGTCAAGCCACACAAGGTGGGTGTGTTCGTGGATTATGAGGAGGGTTTGGTCTCCTTTTATGATGTGAACTCTAAGACTCACATCTACTCTTTCACTGGTCAGTCATTTACTGAGAAACTCTATCCGTATTTCAGCCCGGGCTTTAATTATGGAGATAAAAATTCAGAACCACTGATCATTTCACCTGTCGGCATGAATAAGTGGATTTCAGTCAATTACAACTATTTGTGAAGAAGAAGAAGAAAAGAAGAAGAATGATTGTCAGTGTAATAAATGACAGTTTTTTCATTACAGTAACCTCACATAGAGCCGAGCTTTGTTTGTTTTTTTGAGAATTTGTGATTTTGAATTTTATAAAATATTTTAATGAGCCCCATGACTTATGTTTAGCTGTAACAATGTATTCGACAATAAATAAATGCAGAAAATAAATTCTCTCTCAAATCGATTCTGAGCTTGGTTTTTAACAGCAGATGGCGCTCTAATCTACTTTTTTTTGCTCTACAATATGTATCATGGATAAATCTTAAATTCCATTAAAATATATCTCATTGATACTAAAATAACTCTGACTGATGGATACATATTGGCATGTGAGGAATACTGTAAATGACAACACAATAGAAAAAAATGACTGGTTTAAAATTATTTTAACTTCAGAATGTTTAAATATTTTACATTTTTGTCTGTGTTTCATGATGTTAAAGGTGTGTGCTTGACCTTTTCTCCAAAACCAGGACCAGGAGAAAAAGCCTAGTGGGACTTCCGTATGCATCTGAAAATCTGAAGGATTTTATTTGCCAGAAACAAAGGAGACCTTTGGAACTGTTTTGTTGAGTCAAACAGTGTGTGTCAGATGTTTCCAGCTGAATGTTTTTCAGAGTACTTCATATATGACCATTTATTAAGTAAATTGTGGACCTTATTAAGTAAATATATTTACTTAATATACGCCAAGAAAGTCTAAGCAGAGCTTGAGAAATCTTGATTTAATAGAGGTATTAACACCAATGCAGTAGTAAAGTATTTTTCAGGGCATTCAGCGTGAGACTCACGCAGTTAACACTTTTCTCACGCAGTCAAAAGCACCCTCTGTTAAAACTGTAATAATAAGATATAGGCAAAACAGATTTGGTAAAGGCTCCAGTACGTATTTGTGTCTGCGTTCTGGAAATCGTCAAAAAATTCTATTTACAACGTGTTTTCGTAGCGCTGAGCAATGTAGCCAATCACAGACACAGAGTGCTTCTTTAAAGTTTGTGAACCCTTTAGAATTTTCTACATTTCTGCATTAATATAACGCAAAGCTTCATCAGATCCTTAAAAAGTTCTTAAAGTTGACAAAGAGAATGAAATCAAACAAACAAGACAAAAATATATACTTTGTCATTTAGTTATTGAGAAAAATGATCCAGTGTTAAATATTTGCGAGGTGCAAAAGTATGTGAATCTTTGCTTTCAGTATCTGTTTCGAAGCAATAGAATTTAGAATTTAGAATTGTCTGGTATAATTCAGAATTTATTGCTCCATCAATGATGGCAAGGCATCCTGGCCCAGATGCAGCAACAGGCCCAAACCATGATACTACCACCACCACGTTTCACAGATGGGATAAGGTTTCTTCTTATGCTGGAATGCAGTGTTTTTCTTTTTCCAAACATAACACTTTTTATTTAAACCAAAAATTATATTTTGGTCTTATCCGTCCACAAAACATTTCTCCAGTAGCACTCTTGACTTGTCCACATGATCTTTATCAAAATGCAGATCTGTCTGACTGTGGACTTGTAAAGTCCAAACTCTTTAGAGATGGTTTTGTAACCTTTTCCAGCCATGAGCAACAACAACTTTTCTGAGGTCCTCAGAGATCTCCTTTGTTTGTGCCATGATTCACTTTCACAACCATGATCAGACTTTAGAGATCCTTGTTCTTTCAATAAAACAGCATAAACTGACACCTAATTGTCATCCTATTGGCTGCAAACACGTCTGAACAGATAGACTCTAATTTCACCTTCAAATGAACTGAAATTAACTCAAATTAAACGCTGGATAATTTTTCATTATAAATAAATGACAAAGTATATATTTTCATCTGTTTAATTGGGTTTTCTTTGTCAATTTTCAAAATTTGTGTGAAAATCTGACGAACTTTTTGGTCATATTTATGCAGAAATATAGAAAATTCTAAAGAGCTCACAAACTTTCAAGCAGCACTGTATTTGTTGATTTCTTGAACACCTGTGACTGGCCATTGCGTTAAAGTTTGTCTGAATTTGAGATTAACCTCTTAAACACCGGATTTTTCCCCCCTGTACACTTGCCAGTCCTCTCACTGTAAATAAGAGGTTCGCTGATTATAAAGGAACTTTGTGAGATCATTTTAGTAATTATCAAGGAAGCGCTATTTTCGCACTTATAGGCTACATATAATCCGTTCAGAATTTGAATAAAAGTTTTGTTTTTCGTCCTGCTAACGGCCATACACCCTGCATAAGCAGCAAAAGTTTCGGAGGTGATAAATCCCTAGAGGGACTGCTGTGGGAATTCTCACTCCAAACTGAACTTTTGCAGCCCTGTTCTTATATTTCATCTCCATCACTGCCATTATCATAGGTTGTTATAAAAAAAAACTTATAAACATGAATATTAAGAACATAGAGATAAATCTTGACCCTGTTTGTCACGCTGTTTTGAGCTCGACGTTTTCTTTTCAATTAATTGTATCGATCCCGTATCCAGACGCTAGGGGTCAGGTTAAAATTTTCCTTTACAGTATAGTGATGGGAAGTTCGGATCATTTTACCGACTCAGACCTTTGAGTCTCGATCAGCAAAATGAACGAATCTTTTTTCGAGTCATTTCGTTCACTTTAGCAAAATATAATAAAAATGTTACATGTTACTTCCCTAACACATCTACTGCTTACACAAACGTTGATCACGCTACAAACAAGACAAAACTTTAATGCTATAAGAAACAGAAAAGATTAATTCATTGTTTACCTGGGTCTTTAGTCTATGACAAGTATCTGACAAGTTTTCGGGCTTGAGTCGTTCGTTCATCACGTGACAGACCTATAAGCTTAACCAATGCAATTCGAGTCGGAAAAAGAATTGATTAGTTCATATCTCGAGTCATCACGTGACATCCCCATAAGATGAACGAACGGCTCCAAAAAACCGAAACTCGAAACAGGTGAACTAATTCCAGCACAGAACCTAACAGGCTGTTGCGCATGCGTGACTGAACGAATCACTCCCCGAGACGACTCGTTCGTCCCGAGTCACATTAAAGATTCATTCAAAATGAATGAATCGTTCAAGAACGACCAATCACTATTACAGTACGGGTAGGTAAGGTAGGTTTATGCCAGAAAGTTAAACTATTCCTAAAAGCAGGACGAATTTTCTCGCTTAGAAGTTGTTATAGAGACTGGTAGTTTTATTCGGACAGATAAATACAGGTATGTGATGAAAGGATTTACCTGAACAGTAAATTATAGTTTCTTTAAATCTCTTAATTGATAATGCCATACATAACAACATTTAGACAGTAACGTTAGTTGATTTATCAAGTGTCAGTTTGCATTCGTGATATTATCGGGAAATCACTTAATCGTTATTATTATATGCGCCTATAAACAAGACTTATATTTTACAAATTATTTACAGTTTGCTTTTGATAATTTTCAGATCCATTTGAGTGAACTCAATCTGGTACTGGTAAGTTTTTCACAAATTCCTTCCAAAACCATTTTCTGCATCTAAAGTATTTCGGTATTCTACTTGATAATCACTTTTTAGGTTAAAATAAGGCTCAGTGAGCTTGTTTAGAAACCTTGTTCCGGTGTTGTTCTGTATTCGGCCACTGACACTGTTTGCATATTCAGACTAAATATTTGTTTATTTTCCTTCGTGAGCAATTATGTCTTCTCGTACAGTGCCAGAAAGTCCTATGCGGTGTTTGCAACCATACAGAACAATTTACAGGACAACCGTCTTTCATTCGATTCATTTGTTTCTAGGCCTATCTAAATCTCATCTCAAATCGACTTGTTTTGAACTGACTTGTCATTAAAATGTATGTTACCTATCTTACTTTGTCATATTTGCCCATGTCATTCTTTTAAAAGAGAGTTAGCTTTAGTTATTCGTGTTTATCTTTAAATGATTACTTGCTTTTTAATGTTTACAGGTTAATGATTACTGTGAAGGAGTGGGAAGGCCTGGTGACATCCATTAGGAGATAACATGAATTCTGCAACAACGTGTATAAGCTGGTAGATTGTGTAAGACATGAAGGAACCCTTCTCAACAACCCCACCAAAGTGCAGACATGGTAGAAGAGACAGTATTGATTTGCCGCCATGTAAGTCTTTGTGGTCTGAACTTACAGTGCATACAGCCATCCAATAATAAAATGTGTTTTTCAATTCACTGCACATGAACTACTAATAGGTTAAGCCATTACATTACATTGCAGTGATTTTAATGAATACTAGGGTTGGGAGTGTTAACTTGATTATTTAATGCAAGTCATTTCCCTGTTTTGCAGTTATGGATCTCCACAGCATTCCTCTTCTGACTGAGGAGTGCAAGTGTCCAGTATGTCTGGATTTGTTTACAGATCCAGTCACCACTCCATGTGGACACAACTTCTGCAAGAGCTGTCTGACAGAATGCTGGGGCCGCGGACAGGATTACAGATGCCCATATTGTAAAGAAATACTCAGTAAACGACCTGATTTAAAGAGCAACACAGTTCTTAGAGAAATTGTGCAACTCTTTGAGAAAATCACAACAGGTAGGCATGTATTTTAAAGTTTAAATATTTTAGAGTGCAACAAACTTTTGTGTTTTTCATTAATGTGTACAAACTTATTGTAATTTGCACAATCTTTGCTAAATTTAGAACTGAAAAATCTGCACTTCTAAACTGAGCAATTCCTGAAATGAATACATGCATTTCGTTTGCTTTCAGGCCTCTTCTGCACTAGTGGTCCATTATATGAGGAGCTCCAGTGTTCCATCTGTCTGGATGTATTCAATGATCCAGCCACCACTCCATGTGGACACAACTTCTGTAAGGCCTGCCTAGAAATGTTCTGGGACAACAATCAGAACTGTACCTGCCCATTCTGTAAAGAAACATTCAACAAATGTCCTGATCTAAGGCGCAACATAGCTCTTAAAGAGATTGTGCAACTCTTTGAGAAAAACACAGGTATATTTTTGTGCATGCTTTGTTTGAATAGTGACAAAAATGCTGTATAAAACAAGCATTTACATTTGGCACATTTGTCCATGGCACAAGTTCATTTTCATTTTTGAAATTTTTAAAGGATACAAAAGGGAACCCATGATGACAGAATATTCACAACCACTAAAAATTGAGGACCAAGAAGAGACTCTGTGCAAACCTTCAGGTAATCAATAATAAACTGAAATCTTCTATTCTTTTCATAAACATACACTACCAGTCAAAAGTTTTTGAACAGTAAGGTTTTTAATGTTTTTTAAAGAAGTCTCGTTTGCTGACCAAGCCTGCATTTATTTGATCCAATGTACAGCAAAAACAGTAAAAATTTTGAAATATTTTTATTATTTAAAATAACATTATTTAAAACGTCATTTATTCTTGTGATTTCAAAGTTGAATTTTTAGCATCATTACTCTAGTCACCTGATCCTTCAGAAATCATTCTGATATTCAGATTTGCTGCTCAAAAAATATTATTATTATTATGTTGACTAAGTAGAATTTTTTCGAGTTTATTTGATGAATAGAAAGTTCAGAAGAACAGCATTTACCTGAAATAGAAATCTTTTGTAACATTATAAATGTCTTTATCATCACCTTTGATCAAAATTAAAGCATCCTATATCATTATTAAATGTAAATATATTAACAATTATGGATAAATAAGCTTCTTTTTTAAATGAAGCTGTTTGCAGATTAAAAATATTTATATAAAAAATTATGTCTTTATGTTCACATACTATTTTTAGGTTTTTGTAATGTACGTTAAGTAGTTTTTCTTTTCTTTTCTTTACAGTAATGGCTTCCTCAAGCAGTGTCCTGACTAAAAACCTTCAGTGTTTCATTTGTCTGGAGGAGTCCACTGATCCTATGATGACCCCATGTGGACATAACTTCTGTAAGGCCTGCCTGAAGGAATGCTGGGAAAGCAGTCATGATAACACATGTCCATACTGCAAAGAAGATTTCACCAAGAGAGTGGATCTTAGAGATTTTGAGCAGCTATTGTCTCAATCAGAAATCCTGAAGTGTCAGAGCTCCTACCATGAGACTAAACTGGAGCCTCATGAGAAAGCTGTAAACATAAAGGAAGTCATGATGACTGACCTTGTGGAGGATATCAATCCTAAAATAATCCAGAAACACAGAGCTCTGGGGATGATCTGTGGCGATGATCAGATGTCTGTGTGTCAGTCCTATACTGAGGAAGACCACAAGACCCACAACACTGTTCTTGCAGAAGACAAGATTAAAGAGAAGGTAACAAAGAATAATCAGTTAATTACAACAACAACAACAATGAAAAGTAAATCTTAAAACTGCCAGTAATGTAAAGCATCTGTATTTTCCCCCTTATCACAGATTCAGGAGATGCACAAGCTTGTGCAGCAGATGATCCAGGACACAATAAAGATAAATAAAGAAATCAAACACTTTGAAATGAACAAAGTGAGTCCTATGTATCATATTTATTATGTTATATTTTTAAAACATACTGGATGATGTAAAGCATCTGTATTTTCCCTTCTCATCACAGACTCAGGAGATGCAGATGCACAAGCTTGTGCAGCACACCATTCAGGACACAATAAAGAAACATACAGAAATCAAACACTCTGAAATGAAAATGAGCAAAGTAAGTCTTGCAGCATATTCATTTATTAAAGTATTACAGTGAGGAAAAAATATATTTGAACCCCTACTGATTTTGTATGTTTGCCCACTGACAAAGAAATGATCAGTCTATAATTTTAACAATTTAATGGTTTATTTGAACAGCCAGAGACAGAATAACAAAAAAAAATCCTGAAAAGCACATTTTAAAAAAAATTATAAATTGATTTGCATTTTAATGAGTAAAAATTATTTGACCCCTTCGCAAAACCTGATTTAGGCCCTGTTTACACCTGGTATTAACATGCGTTTTCGTCGATCCGATCACAGGTGGACAACGTTAAGTACAGTTGTAAACAGGGTGTAAAACTTTTTGAGCTTGTCCACTTTCGACCACATCCAGAGGTGGTCGCATTTGATCACGCATTTGATCAGATTGCTTTCATGGTGTAGATGCGCATGTGGTCGAATGCCTACTGACCTAATATTGACGGTTCAAAATCAATAGTGGCTGCAATTTATTGCGATGAACATTAAATGTGTGACGTCGCACACGAAAATGTTCGAACCACTGATGATCATTAAACGTAGCGAGTACAATGTTTTTCCACCACTCCTGACTTCTAGTGCAAATCCACAGTGTTTGGGTCTTGAGGCTACGATTGCTAAAATGAAAGTGGCTGCTCTCCGCATTTTTCTCTTTTGTCTAATTATACGAACATGTGAAATTTGTCTGAGGTTAATATTGGCGCATGATAACTTTACAATGCAAGGTGTACATGGGTATGTGTCTCCATTGTCCACTTGGTATTAAGATGCGTTTTGGTCGATCAGACCAAAGTGGACAATAAGTGTAAATGGCCACAGAGATCAGACATTTCTTGTAGTTAGCCACCAGGTTTGCACACATCTCAGGAGGGATTTTGTCCCACTCCTCCTTGCAGATCCTCTCCAAGTCATTAAGGTTTCGAAGCTGACGTTTGGCAACTCAAACCTTCAGCTCTCCACAGATTTTCTATGGGATTAAGATCTGGATGGCTAGGCCACTCCAGGACCTTAATGTGCTTCTTCTTGAGCCACTCCTGTTCTGCCTTGTCCATGTGTTTTGGGTCATTGTCATGCTGGAATACCCATCCACAACCCATTTTCAAAGCCTTGGCCATGACAGTACATGGCCCCGTCCATCGCCCCTTCAGTCCTTAATGGCGTAGTGTTTTACCAATTGTTTTCTTGGTGACTGTGGTCCCAGCTGCATTGAGATCATTGACAGGATCTTCCCGTGTAGTTCTGGGCTAATTCCTCACCATTCTCATGATTGTTGAAACTCCACGAGGTGAGATCTTGCATGGATCCCCAGACCAAGGGAGAGTGACAGTTATTTTGTGTTTCTTCCATTTGTGAATAACCACACCAACTGTTGTCGCCTTCTCACCAAGCTGCTCGGCGATGGTCTTAGAGGCCATTTCAGCCTTGTGTAGGTCTACAGTCTTGTCCCTGTCATCCTTGGACAGCTCTTTGATCTTGGCCATACTTTTAAGAGAGTGCTCCTATTCTCAGCTCAATACCTGTATAAAAGACACCTGAGAGCCAGAAATCTTGCTGATTGATATATAGGGGATCAAATACTTATTAAAATGCAAATCAATTTATAACTTTTTTGAAATGCGTTTTGTTGTTATTCTGTCTCTCACTGTTCAAATATACCTACCATTTAAATTACAGAACATTTCTTTGTCAGTGGGCAAATGTACAAAATCAGCAGGGGATCAAATCATTTTTTTTCCTCACTGTATATTGATGTCTGCATTTGATCTGATTTTAGAAAAAGGAAGAGAAAGAGGAAGCAGACAGCATTGGCCTCTGCACTGATCTGAATTACTTCATCGAGAAATGTCAGGTACTGAGATCATGTACATGTTCTTGAAGTACTAGGATCATAAAGTCATTTCTGAACACTTTTTATAAAGTTTATTTGGTATTACTGTAATAAACATCAAAAGACAATTAGAAATCTTAAAACATACTGGATGATGTAATTTGTATTTTCCTTTCTCATAACAGACTCAGGAGATGAAGATGCACAAGTATGTGCAACAGATCATCCAGGACACAATGAAGAAAAATACAGAAATAAAACACTCTGAAATTAAAATGTGCAAAGTGAGTCTTGCAACATATTATTCATTTGTTTTAAACTACACTGCCCTCCAAAAGTTTGGAAACACCCCTGGCAAAGTGTGGGTTTTGGATGTTATCAGCATAAATCCTTATCATTTTTTGGTGCAAATACATTAAAGTAACTTGACATTATCATTGAAGGCTAGCAACAATAATTTTCATTTTGATTACATAATATTGGTAATATATACATGTCAAAGTCAGACATGCCCCTATTGCCAGCTGTGATGCCTGGTTACTGGTTTAAACTTGGCCCAGGTTTTTAAAAGATTTTTGGGTCAGCACACCTTAATAGCTTCAACAATTGATTAACAATTAAGTTTAGAATACAATGAATTTAGGCCCAGGTTATGCAGAGCTGTAATAGCTGCTAATGGTGGATATTTTGATTAATCGAAAATTTACGTTTTTTCTATGTATAAACTGTTTATGTAATAAAATATGTT
>JAHKKF010518251.1:2658-22436 GCA_019740295.1 Labeo calbasu
GCAGATTCTTAAGTTTTCCAACATCTTTTGCATATTTGAACCATTTCCAGCAGTGACTGTATGGTTTTGAGATCCATCTTTTCACACTGAGGACAATTGAGGAACTCAAACACAGTTATTAAAAAAGGTTCGAACATTCACTGATGCTCCAGAAGGAAACACGATGCATTAAGAGCCGGGGGTGAAAACTTTTGAAATTTTCCTTATTTTGTTAAAATATCATTTTTTTCCCATTTAGTTCTGCCCTTCTGAAGCAACAGAAGATACTAGCATGTTTCCCAGAAGACAGATTAAGTACAGTTTACCTTGATCTTAAAATTCAAAAAGTTTTCACTCTCCAGGTGTGCATCCGGTTTTCTTCTGGAGCATCAGTGAATGTTTGCACCTTTTTTAATAGTTGTGTTTAAGTCCCTCAGTTGTCCTCAGTGTGAAAAGAAAGATCTTAAAACCATACCGTCACTGCTGGAAAGGGTTCAAATATGCAAAAGGTGCAGGAAAACTGAAGAATCTGCAGGACCTGGAGGATTTTCTTAAAGTACAGTGCTCAGTTTAACTGTTCGGAACAAACAAGGGACTCATGAACAGATTCTGCAAGGGGTTCCCAAACTTTCGCGTAAAACTGTCAAATAATTGTTTTCTGTTTTAATGTATTTTTAAAACGCTTTTTATTCTTTTGATGGTATGAATGCCATCATTCTAATATTGCAGTCATCTAATGCAATAATTCTAATATTCTGATTTGGTGCTCTAATAACATTTCTTCTTCTTATTGATGTTAAAAAACAGCATTTATTTTATGAAATAGAATTTTTTTTGTTTGTTACAGTGTAAAGTCTCTTCTGTCACTTTTGGTTAATTTTTTAAAGCTTGCTAATATTGTTTTGGGAGTCTCCTATGATAGGTTTACATGCATGCAAGGCCAAACAACGCTTTTGTTTTCTCAAAATGTGCATTTAATATTTAATATGCACCTCATTTTCCAGCGATTCTCAAACGATTCATTTGAAGCAGTTCAAAGATTCAGTCTCTCTAAACCCCTTCTTTCCACTGCTCTGATTAGTCAGATGGTCCGATCTGTTGTGATACGGCATACAGCGCATGTCAGAAACGATACGCCCATTGTCATAATTCCGTATTTTGAACGCTTGATAGAAAATATAAACATCCATTAATTATCATACTTACAGTTTGTGATTCAGTGGAGCCAGCTGGTCCAAATAAACTGTACTGAGCCATCTTTCAAGAGCAAGCTTTTGTGAATCCAACATTGAACTCCCTGAGATTAGAAAAGCAGTCGTCAGTAAAATGACGCGTTTAAGGACGGATCAATTTGTTCGCAGCTGGCCAGTGTAGAACATAGGTGGGCATTATGCAAAAGTGTTACACATCACAGAAGTGGGATTTGAATTGCTAACAACTAATTCAGGCTGTTTAGAGTCGATTCTTTCTTTTGGGAGACAATAAGTTTATTTATCATGCACTTTCAGCTTTGCAGATTGTTTGCATTAACATTACACACTGCTTAAAAGGCAGTATTGGAAATGGCATAATGGGGGCATTTCAAATATTTTTTTCTAAAAATATTACTGGCACATTTGAATTGTAGTGTATTTTTATTATATTTTGTAGTAGATGGTTCTATTTTGAACATTGAAACCTATCCTAGTTTCCTGGGGGAATGACTCTGGAACAGGACAATTAGCAAAGCTGAATTAAAACAACTTGTTAAATCCCTCTATTGACTGTCAGACCTACCCTAACTAATAAGATCTAGTTTCAAACTAAATTAGGTTATAATACTTTAACAATGTGCTCTCTGAACCGTGGAATCACAATACATTCCAATCCTCACCAAGCACATTTACAGCCTTAAAAAAGTTTCATGTGTCTTCCCTGCATTTGAGGAAAATCAGCAAACAGGGTGAGCCGTGTTAATTAGTACAGTTCTCCATCTTGTTCTCTGTCTATTTTTACCTTTGTATGGGGCCGTGATGCACAGGTAACGATGACTCATAGGATAATTAGCGTGAGAAAGCGTGACCCGTTTGGCAAGCGCACTTAGAAAAAAACAAGGGACCTTCTACATAGGATGCAAATGAACTTCTGCTGTGGCCAAATATCATAGGAAATGGCTTTTGAAAGCAATTAGAGGTCGGATGTCTCTGTGGATAACAGCATGTCACCTCTTTCCTCGAGCACATCAGCAACATATTTCAGCAATTGTTGAGAGAGAGAGAGAGAGAGGAAAGCCAAAAGTAACCAGCAGCTCATCACAATTTGCATGATTACTTTTGCAATTTGTCATAACAATCTTCAGTGTTACGAGATATGCTAGGACAAATTGTAAAAGTAATAGTGTAAATTGAAAGGTAAGGCCCCTGGTTTCCTGTGATTTCTGTTTTCCCTCTGAGTAAATGACATGGGCTGTGTGGTCCTTCAATCCACCAGGCTGTCAAGCTCCAGGCATCTTCACATGCCCAGATCGGTTATCCCTCAGACACAGCTGACTGATCCACGGTTCCACCTGTAAAATTGCCTATTTTATAGGTGCTTCAAGCACAGATGGGGGCAATCCAAAAATAGAGCACTAGATTGTGATTGCTCTCCAAGAATACAGGTGGCTTTTATAAAGCACAATTCAACGGCTGACCTTAATTGAAGCAAAACCAGTTCTAGCTGATGTGGAACAAATAACAACCGGACGCGTTTTCGTCCTTTCCCTTACAGTGGCTTTATGACAGCCCCTGTAGGCTGTTCTTGCTCTCCATAGGCTTTTGCGTCGCTGCCTTAGAACCTGTCACCTTGTAATAAAGTCATCAGTAACTGTCTCCTAAAATGTTTGGCCACCTGCTAGAATGAAGGATTTCTCAAAATGGAGCATTAATCAAGACACTATATTTAACCTTCACACTCTAACAGCCTCATAACTGACAGACATTTTTTGTTTGGTTGTTTGTTTGTTTGGCGGGAAATTGTTTGTCTGTTTGATTAGGCTTACCTTTGTGTCATTTTTAGCACGTCCTTTGCATGCTGAAAATAGACACATTCATTCGCCACTCATTTTCATTACCACGACCACGATAAACAATTAATTCAAACAATCAACCTAAGGTTAGGATGTGTTATCATGTGTTATAATGCATTATTCTCTTTAAAGCTTTACCCCTTTTAATAGCTCAAGCCAAAATTTCCACAAGCAATTATTTATCTTTTTATGACATGCTGAATGTGTCTGAATCACTTCAACAGGATTGAAATATTAAACTAAAGGAAGAACAGTTGGACGGTTGCATAACATTTTCAGAAGCTGTTTTTTTCTCTAATGCAGTATGTGTTATGTATATATATGAAACTGTATTTTGCAGTGTTTTCCGTTTTTATATATGTACATTTCTATATATTTAAATAATTATTTTGATAACACTTTACTGAAAGCCTTTATGTATAATGCACTATAAAGGATTATTAAAGGGTATAATGCATTAGAATTATTCATAATGTGCATTGGAATACATTATAAATTATAATCAAATTTAAAATTAATTAATAAGTGTCATAATGCATTAACTGTGTATACTGTATCTCATGAGATTGTACAGTGCATTATAAGGTGCATTACAAGGCATAATTAATGCATTAAAATGCATTATTTTTATAATAAAGGCTAAAGTAAATAAAGTAAATGTTTTATATACAATATAAACATATGCACCGCCATTCAAACATTTTGGGTCAGTAAGAATTAATTTAAAAAGTAATACTTTTGTTCAGTAAGCATGCATTAATTTGATCACCAAATCAGCATATTAAAATGATTTCTGAAGGATCTTGCAGGATAAATGCAACCTATGAAAGTTGAATACTTTTACATAAACAGTGTGTGTGTGTGTGTGGTCCTCGTATTCTCTACATTATGGGGACCAAATGACCTTATAGGTGTAGTAATACCAGTAAATTTGGGTTCCCATGAAGAAACAAGCTTATAAATCATACAGAATTAAGTTTTTTGAAAATCTAATAATGAAAAGTTTCCTGTGAGGGGTAGGTTTAGGGGTAGGGTGAAGGTAAGGGGATAGAAAATACAGTTTGTACAGTATAAAAACCATTATATCAATGGAATGTCACTATAAAACATGGAAACCCAATGGTGTGTGTGTGTGTGTGCGCGCATATGTGCATACTGTATTAAAGAAAAAAAGGTATGTAAACCAAAGTAGACATGAGGTTGTGGACTTTGAGTCAGCTAGTTTTTAGTCAGCATGTTTTTTTTCTTTCATCTTGTTTCATCAAGATATTTCATCTTGTGTCATGCTATAAATGTCAGACATGACACATCTCTAGGGACAGTAACAGTATCTCGCATTGATTGATGGTAAAGCTGTGGACAGTTCTAGAGAATTCTAATCTAGAGACTGTGTCAGCGGGGCAGTTTTAAGGGTGTTATTTTTTTGAATGGTTTATTTAGATTCCACAAATAGACCTGGTGGTTCCATTTCACTCTCACCGCAGGATAGGGTAAGTGTTGAAATGAGTCTGGCCCTGATCTATCCTCCCACACTGTGATATTTTTGCCAGGTACAAAAGTAACAGAAAAAAATAATTGTCTCATGTTGTACCTTTCTACTTTTCCATTTTATATTAGTTTATGATTGTGTTTAGCAAAATCACAAACTTGGCACTTCAAGAGCCAAAAGGGAGGACTGTTAGACTTTGTTCTAACTAGGCATGACAAGTTTCCTGTGAAGAAATGAGCTGTACAACCAAACAATCACAGGCAGGCAGACCACATTTTATTTATAATATACGTGTATGTGTAGGCTATTTATTTATTTATTTAGGATATTTCACAGTTGGTGGAGCCACTCGGCAAAGAAGAAGGTTTATATTGATAGTAACAGCAATTTCATTAAAAAATATAGCTGCAAGCAGCGATTACCGGGGTTCAAGTGCCGTTTAAGCATATATAAAAAATACATTACATATTATTTAGCAAGAATGTAACCACTGAAATCAATGATTTAAAAAAGCATTTTTGGCAAATACACGTAATATTAAAAAAACTGTTATAGCGCCAGCTGTGGTCCGATCTTCCTAAAACTTTGCATGCTTGTTTAGAATCACCTGTCGTATGTGCTCAACAGGTTTCGTGAAGCTTTGAGTTTTCCTTTAGGCTTTATAGGCTTTTGGGTATATTTGAATAGGTCCCTTTTCTAAACAACCCTGTTATGGCTTGACAAAGGGTAAATTTCAACATTTTTTTTATAATTATTGATCTAGAGAATCCAGAGAATTGCACTGCAGTGGTTTTTCCCAGATTGAGCGAAAAACCTAAGACTAGTTTTTTTTGACATTTTCTCCATTATTTAACAAATGTTTGATTGACAGCCGTGGTTGTAGAGGCAAAGTTGTTTGTAATGAGGAGTTCTACCATATGATATGAATATTGTGTGTATGTGTGAAAAACTGTGCAATATACAATAATTTAAACCCTTGAAAAATGTGATGACACCCCCCGGTGGCCGATTTCTTTCAGATTTCTCGCAGACCTTTAGGGCCCAACAGAGTCAAACTGGCCCAATGAGTTTTGCTCCGATCAACCTCCGTTAACCTGGTCTAATAGGTGCTCAAGGTTCATTAGCCTATGGCGGCCATGTTTTTTGGAGATACGCAAATGTCCTTATAGACACTTGTGACACTTTGGATCAGGGTTGCCAGGTTTTCACAACAAAACCCACCCAATTCCTACTCAAAACTAGTAGAATTGCGTTTCGAGGGGGTTCCGCCAGAAAAAATCGCATTCACGTTTTTTGGAGGGGTTCCGCTGGTACAGTTTGCATTCAGGGGCTAAATAAACATTATTTAAGTCGCTTCATCCCGCGGAAAAAATACTGATTTGGCAACACTCCTTTGGACCAAGAATAGGCGTAAAGATTTTCATGGTGATAGAACAAACGGGTGTGCAATTATGGTTGTTTTTATGTTTTTTTTCCTTCTTTTCTCTACAACTTACAGTTATGGCTTGCTGATCCTTGGCCATTCTAACAATTACAATAAAAAGCTTTAAATAGATAATCAGTATTGTGTGATGGTACAATGGTGGCTTAAAACACTTTCCCTGTTCCCATACAATGAACAGTGGTGGCATATTTATTTTAAAAAGTGTAAACTGAGCAGCCTGTTGCTGTATCCTTCTTTCATTCCCTCAGAAAATAGAACTGTTTTCACAGGGAAGCAGTTCCAATGTTTTCTGTCAGAAAGATCTAGATGCATTCCATTATGTTTTTGTTATTGTGGTTCCTTAAGGCAGCGTGAAAGTGATTCAAAACTCAGGATATGCTTGTAGTGTTGCATGTTGGACTCATTTATTCAGAGCTTTGAATGGGTCATTTCTGTATTCATTGATATTGACTATGATAACTGATCTTTTTGGCATACAGTAGCTGGCAGCTAAGAATGCAAATGTTCAAACCTAAAGTCTAAGCATCTATTATTAGACAGCTGGCTCTGTGGAGACGAAGGATTGAAATGATGAGTCATAACTTGTTGGAGCTTCACATAGATTCATTTTGGTAGCACTCCAGATGAGGACAGTCAGTATAGCTGCTTCAAAGAACAAGACTAGCCGGTAAAAGCATGCATTTAAGGTAAATATGCAGTGTAAAAAATGCGTTTGAATGGAACATTAGGTTCAGATAGCTGCCATATATTTATAAAGTATATGACTAATTTAATTCAGCTCCTGAAAGTTGTCTGCTCTTTTCTATTTTATTTTATTAGGGGCCAAGCACCGAAGGTGGGAAGGCACCTATTGTATTCGTTGGCATTCTTCTTCTTCCACTCTTGAGTCTATGGCAGCCCATAGAACCGTTTGCGGGAAAGTTGTGAAATTTGGCACACTGATAGAGGACAGTCCCAACATTAACCACAGCAAGTTTGGAGTCTCTAACTCAAACTCTCTAGCGCCGCCACTTGTCCAAATTTTCAATCATTTTATGCTAATAACTTTTGAACTGTAAGGCACAGAATGAGAATTTTTTTCCCTGAATCCTTGGCTCATGCCAAGTCGAAAGTCCAAAATTAAAAAAATCGTAAGGTTTAGTTTTTTTCTAGAATTTATAACCTACTTTTTCAAGCTCTTCCTAGACGGTTTGTCTGATTTTAACCAAAATTGGCTCAGATCATCTTCAGACCATGCTGGCAAAAAGTTATGGAAGGCTACCTGCAGTGTTTCGGTGCAGTGCCACCTAGTGGTCAGGAAATACGAAAAATGGGTATTTTTGCTTATAACTTCTCAAATATCACAAAACTGGTCTCTTTAGATTCGCGCATCATGCCGAGTCGAACCATACCCAATATTCCCATGTCAGCCATTTTGGTTGTCGGCCATTTTGAAGTTTGTCAAAAAATGCTATATTTTACGAACGCATGACAAATCATTACGAAACTCGGTTTGTGTCTTCGGCACCATGACAGTGCTCAGAAAAAGTTTGAAGGCAGTGCCACCTTGTGGTCAGAAGTTATAAAGAAATTTTGAAAAATGCTAATAACTTTTGTTTACATTAGCCTATTGTAATGAACCTGGTCTTGATATATTCCTTGGTTCATGCCAAGAACATTGATACCAATTATGCCAAAATTGGCCAAACTTCCTGTCCGCCATTTTGTTTCATGTTGAAAACGTACTTTTTCAAACTCCTCCTAGACCGCTGACCCGATTTTCACCAAATTTGACTCGGATCATTTTCAGACAATGCTGGCTTTTTATTTATGGATTTGAGTTATGGATTTCGTGTCGATATACCAAACCGTTTTCGTTTAACGCATCAACAAATTTGCTGGAAAGATGCCAAACTGCATCAGAGGCTGTATCTCTGCAAAGCTTTGACATATTTGCACCAAACTTTGTATGTGTCATTGTCACCTCACAGTGACCACGCCACATCAATTTGGTAACAGCACCACCTATTGGTCAAGAGTAAAAAAACATTAACCATTAACTATGAAATTTCCAAAAATTCTAAAAACTTTTGACTGCGTTAGCCTATTCTATTAAAACTGGTCTCAAAATATACCTTGGGCCATGCTAAGAACATAGATACCAATTACGGCAGAGTCAGTTAAACTTCCTGTCCACCATTTTGATTTATGTTGAAAACCTACTTTTTCGAACCCCTCCACGACCATTGGTTTGTAGACTATATCCCTGGAAAGCTTTGATATAATGGCACCAAACTTTGTGTGTGTCATTGTCACCTCACATAGAACACACCACATCAATTTGAAAACAACACCACCTATTGGTCAAAAGTGATAAGCCAATAAATTATATTATTGGTGGTTGTATTTATGATTTTTCAGCCATTTCAACTGTTATCATCTTAAAATGGCTTTAATAACTCGTTGTAGTTGGTCTGTTGCTCCATTGCTGCTTGCAGCTATATTTTTTATTTTATTTTATTGTATTTTATTTATATATCTTTTTTATCTAAGACAAGAAACTTGGGCAGGTTTAAGCTGTGTTTTTTTTTCAGAATTTGGCTAAAATTGACCTCCTTTCATCTCACAAAAGTTCTCCAAACAGAAAACAAAGTCATTTTCTCCAGTTTCTTCTCACATGTGCATTAAGCCTTACTCATACAAGATTATTTTTAGATTTGCTCAGAATAATTTTAACAAGGTTTGCCCTCTGTGCCATCACAGGTGTTGAAAAAGAACAGTCCAACAGAGTTGGCATTTACCACACAACGAGGTAATCAGTCCGATTTACCCATGGTAACATTCGTCATCATTTGCTGATTGCAGTACATGAGATTCATGAAAATAGCATGCATCTGTCAATACTGGCAGATGATCTGTCTTTATTTGAAGCCCATTTCAAAGCCTCAGACACAAATGGCTTGGACTTTTGTGGATTAACAGGCATTGATGGATAGACATGGGTTCGAGTTCTCGCTTTATGGCCACAAAAGGGCCGTTTTGACTCCACCCTCCAGCACAACTTCAGATACTGATTCCCTCAGCAACAGCACAGGACAGAGATGCTCAATGTTTTAGCCATAGCGATGTATCATATCCTCATCTGTAGTTTGCAACCAACAGGTACAGGAACAGGAAGGAGATGCTGTAAGCAGCCGCCACCGGGGTAAAGGCCCGATCTCGGAAATTGTACGCACCCCTGTACAGAAGTCTCCTTTTTGTAAGCGTAGATTCAATTTGTCAGGCATCACGGCAGGCACCTGCATACGCACACAGTAAGGATCATTAGCAATTAAACCCGACAGGATAAGAGGAGGGAGAGCTAATGAATATCCAGTGTGTTCCACACGTTACAGATCAGCTAGTGATAAGAGGAAGTGTTTAATGAGCTTCCCTCTTCCCTCTGTCAGGACTTGTCCATACCTGTTCAAGCTGCAATCCGGTCCTGTTAGAGCTCTGATTGAAATAATGCAGTTATGCCGTGAAATTACCCTGATAATGTTTAATGAATTGTTCAGACAGCTTTGCGTATAAGGTGACTGGAGATGATTGGGAAGGTTGTGTTTTATATTTTAGAGGGTTTTTAAACTTTTTGACACCATGGATCCCTAAATATGACCGTATAGACAACCATTCAAACATTTGGGGTCAGTAAGATGTTTTTGAATGATGTCTCTTATGCTCACCTAGGATGAATTCATTTGATCACTAATAAAAAATAGACAGTAATATTGTGAAGTATTGTTGCAATTTAAAATTATAATTAAATATATTTTAAAATAAAATGTTATTATTTATTATATATTTATGAAAACTATGGAACCCTTTTTTCCTTCAGGATTCTTTGCTGAATAGAAAGAGAAATAGATTTTTTTTGTAACAGCATAAAGGTACTGTCACATTTGATCAGTTTAATGTGCTTGATGCTTAATGCTTGTTGAATAAAAATATTAACTTTAGGTAATGACTCTTAATATTTTTATGACTTGTATGTAAGCAGCAACATCAGAGAACTGAAAACATACAAATGTTTATGAACCATTAATTTCCTCATTTATTGTTTATTGACATTTTCAGCATCACTGCAGCTACTTAAGGATGTTTTGTCATTAAGAAACTCTGAAATGTCAGTACCATTAACCTCAATTTAAAATACAAAGGATGAAAAATGACATTATGAAAATATACAAAGTACTAATATCACGTCAAACAGTCCATATACAAATGTGATTTTTAAAATCCGTAATCATTTAAAAGTCTGCACAAGTACTGAATAGAGGTTTTGCACTTGTGTCATGGTTTGGTCAGTTACCCTTAAGCGTGGCCATGTTGGAGATAATCATAAATAACAGCATGGATTGCACGGTTAATATACTACTGAATACGTTGTTCTGCTAATTTATTCTGTCTAAGCCTCATATAGAGAAGGACTTAGTAAGCAGGAAAGGGTGCAATATTCTGACACACTAAAGTTAACAGGTGGTAAAGATACGTGCGAGCAATATTAATTAAGATGTTAACCTATTATTTCACTTACCTAAACCCGGAAATGATAAGAATAAACACGAATGTTGTCAAGATTCTTGCCCTGGAAATCCTGGTTCAGTTTGGCCAACCACAAACGAATTTTGTTCCTCAGACAGTTTTTTGTAATCTTCTCCTTAATTTGTTTTAATGTTTGACAGTCTATAGTACTCAAAATAATGTTTTTCCTGGTCAACAATAGCTGACTATTTTCAGCAGCAATAATTAGCAAAATATGCAATTTTTGTTCAGTTAATTGGCATTGTTTACTTTCAGTTCTGCCAATATAATTGATTGATGACGTGTTGTGAAAACACTCTATTGGTGATCTTCTGTCATGTCATAAATGTTTGGGAATCTCTGCATTACATAAACAAACATTAATTCTTTCAGAATCAATAAATTATGAATGATTTACTGCTATTGTGTGAATAATATTAGTCAGGTAATCAAAACAAGTAACTGTAATATTATTACAAGCATTATAAAATGTAATATACTCTAATTAGGAGTACTTGACTTTCGGAATCTGATCATGTAATCCAGATTACATGCAATCAGTTGCTTACCAGCTCTGTGAAAATGATTATAATTAAAGGAGAAGTTCACTTCCAGAATAAAAATTGACAGATAATGTACTCATCCCGTCGTCATCCTCATGAGCGTCCAAAATGCAGTTTAAATGCAGCTTCAAAGGGCTCTAAATGATCACCAAAATGATTGGTCATTTTCTAAAAAAAAAAGGTAAAACGCCCTTTACAAAAAAAGGTTGAAGTTGGAGGAGAATTTTTTTTTTTTTTTTTTTGACCTACCCTAACCATTTTTTGACGTTCAAACTCGCGGGCACCATTGAAGTCCACTATGTGGAGAACATTCCTGAAATGTTTTCTTAAAAAAACATAATTTCTTTATGACGAAGAAAGAAAGGCATGAACATCTTGGATGACAACAGGGTGAGTACATTATCTGTAAATTTTTGTTGTGGAAGTGAACTACTCCTTTAATTGTATAATTACTGACCAGTCTTCCAAAAAGTAATATTAGCAAATTTGTTGAATGCAAGTTTAATTTATTTTATTTATATATGCCTTAAAATACATTTTGTATTATCTTTTTTTCTTTCAAATTTTTGTTATATGTACTGAGTATAAATGTACTTTTTTGAGATATCCACTCACATTTCAAGGGGTGGATATTTGGTGAATTGCCAAGCTTCAAAGGTGTAAAAGTGGCTAGTGGAATTTCATGCGTTGAAAGAACAGTCTAGTTGTCATGACCCGAATAAGCCGGTCTCCCTCTCTGACCGCTGTTTGTTACACCTCACCTTTGTGCCACGTCTCCCAATGCAGTCTGTTCATTCGGCCGGTCATGAGCCGTTTCCTTCTCTGATGGCAGAGATTGATGGTTGTTAGCGGCTTGAGAAATCATTACTTTCCTCCGGTTAAATGGCAGTGAGAAGTGTCTAGAGCTGATAGGGGAAATGTTTATCTTTTTATTGACAGAAATCAAATGGAGGACTTTCCCTCAGGGAAGGAGGGGGAGGATCTGGCAGTGGGACCATGGTTGGTTGCTTGACTGAGGTCCCTGAACTCTTTCAAGAGCTACAGACTTCACGCTTTAAATCAAAAACCTTCCAGCGTGTCAAACTTTCATTTTTCAAATGTACAACAATACTAGCAGTACGGTTGATGACAAAACTCACTAGGTTTTTACATTGCCTTAAGATGGGGTGAGTGGTGCGTGGCTCTTCACGTCACAACCGCAATTTTTCCAAAACCCCCAACCCTAAGCATGAGCAATAGTACAACAGTGTAACAAGCAACACTAATTAGAAGCACTCACTATGAGTCATATTACAGAGTAGAAGCATCCATTCATGAATACTTTTTCTACAAAGCAATACTGCTGTGCTTGTGTTCAACAGTTTCCTATAGGTAGAAGCTGTTCTGTAGCTGGTTGAAATAAATGTTTTCTCTGACAGATTAAAGAAAAATCTAAAGATTGAACTAAGAAAAGGTCACAGTGTCAGCTACTGTATATGTACTTGGTGTCAGATGTTCTTTTGGGTCTAACCACACTGCCATCTAGTGCCTACAGCTCCCACTCCATATGGTATATGGAGTTTTCTGGGTGAATATTGCAAAGGATCATATCAGTCTGATCATAATTCATGCCAGGAGTATATTGAGTATAAAGAGTTGCCTCTTTTTTTTTCTTTTGCATTGTGAAAGGTTTCTTAGTTCCAATTAAAAATATGTATTTCCTTTTTATTGTACTACCATAATCAAATTCGTCCTGCGTGGACGCATTGTTTTTTCTGTGTTTGTTTTTTTTGGGGGGTACATTAAATTACAATTAGCAAATAATAGAATGATGTATGTTACTTTTTAGAAATAATTTGATATTATTTTAAATAATATATACTTTTTATGGACTAAAACAATCAGAATTTTCTTGTGTGGCTGTCTTTAATCAGCATGAAAATAATGTGACGAATTTTAATGGTCCTAAAAATAGACTCAGTATGACCTAGATTCTTAACAGGTTTCTTCACCCTTCTAGCAGAAATGTGTTACCGTATGACTGATGTTTTAGCCTGACTGCTTTGAGTCAATTTAAGTGTGTAAGAAAGAAACTCCCGACTTCCAGTCCAGCCAAATTCAGTTTTGTGGTTTACAGCCCGGTCTAGTAGAAGGCAAAAAAGTCAGCTATGATAGTATTATTGTGTTTGTGAATGAAACAAAGATAAACTGCAGGAAATTCAGTGTTATTTTCTTCTTTGAGAGTATTAAGCTGCTTCCAGCAGCGGAAGCATACAATGTGTTCTTTTCACATGAGACGATATTATCTCCATTTTTCTTTTTCGTTTTGTTTTGTTTTCTGTTAATTTCCCCATCTCTTGCACTCATCTGCACAAAGCACATCTGGTCCTGCTTAGAAATTCCTGAAAAAATTGCAGTGGGGCTCAGATGTACAAACACACACATACACACATTTGTATATTATCGCACCCGGTTTAAAAAGTGTGGCGTCAACAATTTGTCACACACGCACACAAACACACATGCTGGTCCCCTTTGGCTGCGATAGACATGAAAGGACCCTCGGTAACAGGCCTGTCCATCAAATGTGCCTTCCAGTACTCCATCCTCTGATCTAACAGTCACGCCCACACTCTCCCACCCCACCCTCACTGCCGCACCTGATCCAGATGTCTGCTGCCCCAGACACTGTGTGTGTGTTCCATCGTTCACCCAGACCCATTTTCGTCCTTTCAGTAGCCCACTTTTTATGAAAGGGTTTCAAGATGAAATCAAAATTGACCTTATTTACATTGACACTTTCCTAGTCTTATTATGCACAATTTGTCAGTTTGCATTATTCCAAAGGAGAAAAAAAAAATCTTTATTATCTTTCATCAAAATGTAATTATTTGCTCAGACATTCCCTTTCAGTTGATGCCATAGGTTGTACAGGCCAGAGTTTGCTCATATTCCAACACACTTTAATGACATTTCGTGAGAATTTGTAAAATCTTACTTACGTTTGTGTTCTGCTAACATCAAGCTGAGTGTTAGATTTAGGTGAAGACATTAAAAAATGACTATGTTAAACTGTTTAACCCACTGTTTTTCAGAAAAATCCTTTAGGTCCCATAAATTCTTTTGTTTTTAGCATTTTTCTGTATTTTAACCCATTCCAACAATGACTGTATGATTTAAAGATCCATCTTTTCACACTGGACAGCTGAGAGACACATATGCAACTATTACAGAAGGTTCAAACGCTCACTGTTGCTCCAGAAGGAAAAACGATGCATTAAAAGCCAGGCGTGGAAACTTTTAAACAGAATGAAGATGTGTACATTTTTATTATTTTGCCTAAATATCATATTTCTTTCACTTAGTGCTGCCTTTCAGAAGTTACAGACGATACGTTTCCCAGAAGACAAAATAAATTTACCCTGATCTTAAAATTCAAAAAGTTTTCACCCCCCAGCTCTTAATGCATTGTGTTTTCTTCTGAAGCATCAGTGAGTGTTTAAACCTTCTGTAATAGTTGCATATGAGTCCCTCAGTTGTCCTCAGTGTGAGAAGATGGATCTCAAAATCATACAGTCATTGTTGAAAAGGGTTCAAATACACAAAAATGCTGAAAAACCAAAGGACAAACAAGGGACTCAAGGGACTATTACAAAAGAAAAAAAAACATTTTGCAGATTATGCAAAGGACATGACGTGAGGCCAAGTATGGTGACCCATACTCGGAATTTGTGCTCTGCATTTAACCCATCCAAGTGCACACACACTGGTTATTCACTCCCCTCACCTTCAATCCCTGCCAGACCTGGGACTCAAACCCACAACCTTTCAGTTACAAGCCCGACTCCCTAACCATTAGGCCATGGCTGCCCCAAGGTTTATGTAAACATTTGACCTCAACCTTACATATAAATATGGCTTGATTAAACAAAATATAAATCTTCAGTGGAGAATAGCAGGATTTGAGTGTTTTTTATTTGTAAGAATATGCTGATTGCCAGGTATTTGGGAATATTTCAGTTGCCGTACAAAATACGCTTTTTGAGGAACGTCAGACATTTTGTCTTGCCATGCTGTGCCACTCTCGCCGTGCTAAGTATTCAGCCAGTCAGCCTCTCAGGTGGCAAAGGTGTGCCCCTATGAGGTCTGGGAGTTTATAGCCTATGCAGCACCATGCCTCATTAGATACTAAATGAGAAGGAGAGAATGACCCTCTACCCCTGAGCCGCTTATGGAAGTTCACCAAGTCCGGTGCAGAGTAGAGCGGCACGCGTAATGTATGTTTATCAAGCAGTCTAACTGAAATGGAACCTTAAAAGGTGACTGATTTGGAATGTTCTTCTTAGGGGTCATTTACAGAAAATGCACTCTAATAGTCTGGAGTAGGGGTCTCTGATCCACTTTTAACTTAACACAGTATCTAAACTAAATGGCACATGATGCATGTATATATTGACCTGCACTAGACCATTTGCTCATCTTCATGCCATTCCGTATAATATATAATAAATGTCAGTGGGGTCCAGTGTTTTTTTGGACCCCACTGACTTTTAATGTATGGACACAAACAGTTTCATTCTTCAGAATTCTTCTTTTGTGTTCCAGTCATGCGAGTCTGAAATGACATGAGAATGAAGAATGAGAATGGTGACAGAATTTTCAATTTTATGTGTACTGTCTCTTTTATTGCTGCTATATTCTTGCCAATTTCAGATTGTACACTTTTGAGCCTGACATGTCAAATATTCTGGTCCTTTTAAAACCGATATGCGATTATGTCTGCCGACACCATCCCTGAAGGTCACACACACACACACACCGTTAGACATTATTACCTGTGTTTACATTAGCTCTCCACTGTTTTATGGTGACCTAACTGGAGCATAAATGTGTCTAATGGCCTGTAGAGTAAATTTGTGGGACGGCGACATACAGATTTGTAGACCGACCAATCATTCATGACGCTGGGAGCATAGCACACTATTACAGGCTCCTTTGTGAATGTGCCACAGACCACGCAGCAATTGGTCAATAACCCGGACCCTCGTCGTTTTGAAAGGCGGGGGATTTTGAGAATAGCCTAGTATGGTTCACCTGAGCCTGAAATTGGAGGAATGTGTGAATAGGAGTAAATGGATCACCCTAATGTGTCCCAAGGCCAACACATTCATTTCGGATGCATGGCTCTGTGATTTATGGAAAATGTTACGTATGATTCATCATTATGAAGAGCTGTGGCCATATGCCATTTTTACAAAAAAAAAAAAAAATGCATTACAATACATGCAAACCTTCCACAAGCCATCGGGGGAAAAATACAGCTAGCTACAAGCAATCGTGTAGAGATGCAAATCAGCATGATGTGTTGCACTGTATGCAATGTATGTAAACCCATATCATTTCAGCTATTTCATATTGATCTGTTTATTGATCAGGGTGGATTTCACTTTCTAGCTGTGCTGATTGAATTTGGCTTTCCCTTCCTCTTCAGCACTCCATCACATGTACTTACCACATCTCGAAAATGAAAATGAAAATTCTGTCATCATTTACTCACCCTCACATCGATTCAAACTGGTATAGCTTTTTTTTTTCCTGTGGAACACAAATGAGATATTTTGAAAAATAGTCTTACTGATCTTTCCATGCTTACAGAAAACAGGGCTGTGTTATTTTTTGTATTATTTATACACTGCCGTTCAAAAGTTTGTGATCAGTAAAACTTATCATGTTTTTTAGAGAAGTCTTATGCTCATCAAGGCTGCATTTATTTGATCAAAAATACAGAAAAAAGTCATGTTGTGAAATGTTATTACAGTATAAAATAATGTTTTTTTATTTTAATATACATTAAAATATAATTTATTCCTGTGATGCAAAGCTGAATTTTCATCAGCCTTTGCTCCAGCCTTAAGTGTCACATGATAAATCATTCTAATATACTGATTTATTATTAGAGTTAGTTATTTATTTGGAACCTGTGATACTTTTTTCAGGATTCTAAAAACTAAAAAGTTAAAAATAACAGCATTTATTCAAAATATACATCTTTTCTAACAATGTTAGTTATTGCTATCACTTTTTTATTAATTTTAACACATCCTTGCAAAATAAAAGTGTTAATGTAAATAAAATTTAAATAAAAATGTTGTGACCGCAACTTTTGAACGGTAGTGTATATTATATATATATATAATATATTATTATATATATTGTTTAATAAGTGCCTTTTTTAATATTCATCAAAGAATCCTGAAAAAAATATCACAGGTTCCAAGCAGTACAACTGTTGCCGACATTAACAATATGACAATGAATCAGCATATTAGAATGATTTCTTAAGGATCATGTGACAGTAACAATAATGTGACACTGAAGTAATGATGATAAAAATTCAGCTTTGATCACAGGGATAAATTAGATTTTAATGTATATTAAAAAATAAAAATGTTATTTTACATTGCAATGATATTTCACAATATTACATTTTATTCTGTATTTTTGATGAAATATACGCATCTTTGATGAGCATAAGAAACTTTTTTAAAAAACATTACAAATTTTACTGATCGCTAACTTTTGAACGTCAGTGTATACTATGTATTTATCAGTGTTTTCAATAGCTTTTATTTTTATGTTTTTCATTTTAGTTTTAGTAGTTTAGTTGTGTGCTGTTGTCGTTTTTTTTTTTTTTAAATATTTCTATTTAACTTTATTTCTCTTTCAGGCTTAGTCATTTTTGCATTCCACTATAATTCTAATGTTTATGTTTTACTTTTTATTTTAGCTTGTTAACAGATTTCAACTGAAGTTATAGTGTATTCTTTTCAAAATAGTACCAAACACTATTGGTTAAAGTCATACATGTTTGGAGCAACATGAGGGTCAGCGAATGATGTAACAATCTTTATTTTTGAGTGTTCATTTACTTTAAAATATCAGTTACCTAAAAAGATCTTTAAAGTTTTAACCAGTTGTGATTAATAATACAAACACTTGCTCTAAATACCAGATCAGAATGTAGAGGGGGTCTGGTGTGTCGCGTTGCAAAACAGGGAGGATTCTTCACGTTAGCTATTTATACTAGAGGGATGTAAATTGTGTTAGGAGCGCCTGTTCTCTCTGCAGTGCTCCATGTCGTGTGCGTCTCTGTGTGAGAGCTAATCAGAGGCTGTCGCTGAGTAAAGCGCAGAGTTGAAGCCACCCCGCAGAGTGCAGAGCTATTGATTGGAGCCTTGGGGACCTGTAAGGTTTCAAACACACACGCTTTTACAATAAAGTTACCCTAAAACAAATGTAGACTTATTTTTTTGAATAGGAGACAGGGTAACCCATCTTTGTTTAAGTGCAGTCTAAACCGTTTTGTATTTTTTCCAGCAAGCAGCCAAGAATATGAAAGCACAGCAAATAGTTGGTTTCCCTTTGTAGAGTATATGTATTATTCTAAATATTTGTTGTGAATGTTTGTGGTTTATAAGCAATAGATTTTTTCATAATGGCCACAAACATTGGTCAAGCATGTTGTTGGTGCTAAAGCTATTTTTCCTAATTCTGGCATGTCACGTTTGTTTTGAGCAGGTGTTTACTCTTACCCCAATACATTGAAATCATCAAGATCTATGTTGAGCACATTTTCCCGCTTTGTGCTTTCTGCAGGCAGGCTCTCAGCAACATTAGCACAACCTCTCCACAGTAGTGCTTCACTTCCAGCACAGAACATGACCTGCTGTCTGTAACTCTAAAAGAACAGCCTGTGATGCACTACAGATGTCTGAATGTATGGCCAATTCGAATGCTGAATGAAAAAAAAAAATGATGAGTCATAATACAATAATATCATGCAATGACATTATTTGCATTTCTATTTTTGACGGTTCCTCTTGGTTACTCTTGCCAAATGCTTTTCATTTCCTGAAGGCTGTAGGTCAGCCGCTTATTTTTAACGGTAAGCTATCATCACCTAATTTTACTGGTTCTTATTTCTAATCAGATGTGCATCATATTTATCTACAGGCGTCCAGACAGCCAAAGAAGCCCAATATTTTTTTTATATGCAATGAAAATAAATTAATTGCTCTCTGTTGTTTGTGACATTTCTGTTTGTTTGAGCAGTTTTAGCCTTCTTTGTGAATGAGGACAGAAAGTCATTTCTGAATACACATTTCAGTTTTGTTTTGCTTTCCTAATAGGCACTGTGTTGAATTATAGCGTATTGCAGCAGTGCTAGATAGCAAACCAATAATTGTTTGCAAGAAAATAAAATAACTAATAAAAAAAATGAATCATGCATAGTAGGTTAGTGAAATAAATAGGCTTATAAAGAACACTTCCCAAATCCCATGTCTTTTAATGTTACACAATTTACTGTTAATATACAATATACATGTAATGTTTTTTTAAAGATGTCTCTTCTGCTCACAAGCCTGCATTTATTTGACCCAAAGTACAGCAAAAACAGTAAAATATTGAAAGATTTTTACTATTTATAATAACTGTTTGAAAAATAAAATGTAATTCATTCCTGTGATTTCAAAAGTTGAACTTTTAGCATCATTACTCCAGTCACATGATTCTTTAGTAATCATTCTAATATATTGAAATATTTTTACTATTTAAAATAAATGTTTCTAAATATATGTTAAAATGTAATTTATTCCTGTGATTTCAATTCTGATATTCTGATTGCTGCTCAAAAACATTTATTAATATTATGTTGGTAACAGCTAAGAATTTTTT
>JAHKKF010518253.1:4856-28098 GCA_019740295.1 Labeo calbasu
TGAACTCAAATGCAAATTTATAAATGAAAATTCTGTAATTATTTACTCATGTTGGTAATTATTTACCTTCATGTTGTTTCAAACCTGTATGCGTGGTTTCGTTGCTAAAATTCATTTTTTCCCATGCATCCACAGTTTGTAGTGACCATGATCTGTCAAGCTCTAAAAAGGGCACAAATGGACACCCTAAAGGTAGTTCATATGACTTCCATTCTATGTGTCATATCTTCTGAAGCCTTCTGATAGCTTTGTGTTATGAACAGGGCAAAATGTTGTCATTTTTTGGGGATAACCCTCCCCTATGCTGCTGCTCTCAAATAAATATGGCACCTGCTGCTGGTTGAATGTCAGAATCAAACATTGATTTTTCCAGTGTCTTGTAACCAAATGTCATTGCAACAAAGTACTGCCATAGGCCATAAATTTGATTTCCAATCCACAGTGGAGGTAATAATTTCTATAATTGTATTTTTTTCTTTTTTTTGCACAAAACTGTCATATGGTTTTAAAGTTAAAGTCCCCATGAAATCAAAATAGTTTTTTTGGCTTTAAGTATGAATTTGTTAGACTTAATGTTATTTGTAAGCTAGTGTGCTCCAAAACAATTACAAAATTCCCATTTAGAAGATATAAGCATACAGAACAGTCTCCAACTTCTGCCAATATGGATCAACGATTTTGATGACATCACCCTGCACTTCAGCTTCTTGTCAAACTTTGTCTAATCAAATGCTCTCTATAATCCGAAGTGTCCTGCCTCCTACACTATAAATAGATGATGAAGTTGCGGCTTGAAATCGGTTTCTTGTTTACAGAATTTCTATCTTGTGTACAGTGAATGGCACATAGTGCACTATATAGGGGTTAGGGACCATTTCAAACAGTGTAAATGGGCAGTCCGTTCGGGCGAATAAAGTCTGGTTTCACTTTGTGTCATGCGAACCCCTGCATTGTGCTTACAGCTCGCTACGGTCCAGAGACACGATATTTTATTGTTCTTTTATAATGCCTTTTGGAGTTTGACAGCCCATGGTCAATATGTATGAAAAAATAAGTGTAAATATTTTTGGGTAAATTATCTCCTTTATAGATCAGTTATAAGTTTGTAAACATTCGGGATGCGCGCGCATCATGGTTGCAGAAAACCCCGGAGAGCTGGCCTTTACAGCTAGAGAATTACACGGATACGGTATAAAATATTTACATTTCAAAAAGATTATAGATGTCATTTTCAAAATGTTTTTCACATGTTACAAGAGCTTGTCACCCAGTGATAAGCACTGTTATTCAGCGAAATTGAAGTTTGATAGTGGGATAGTCTTACAGATCCAAAGCAGGGATGATTTTTTTGTGGGCGGAGCCTGTCTGGTGACAGAAAATGACAGTTTTCAGGCAGTCTGTAGAGCCATAGAATAAAAGAATAAAAAAATGTAAATTTGATTATATGTATTTCAAGATTCTGACTTTATTCTTGCATTTCCAAGATTATATCTCAATTCTAATAAGGAAAAACAACTTGTCATTCTCTCTTTTCTCCTCAGCTCAGAATAGGAGTTTATATCCCACACTTCGGGCTTTTTTTCCCACAGAATTGAAAAACTCACTATTTTTTAGTTAAATCGAGTTATAAAGTCTGAATTAGGAGATATAAACTTGCATTTGCGAGGGGATAAAAAGTCAGAATTGTGAGATAAAATAAATAAATGTTATGTAAAAATGTTAATAGTAATAGGTTTAAATATGTCATGCTGTAACTGTAGGGTTAATACAATACGTCCCCTATGAACAGCATATGTGAATATTATGTATATCAGGGGTGCTCAACCCTGGTCCTGGAGATCGACTTTCCTGCAGAGTTCAGGTCCAACTCTGAACAAACACACCTGAACCAGCTAATTAGGATCTGAAGGAGCACTTGATAATTACAGACAGGTGTGTTGGATTAGGGTTGGAACTAAACTTTGCAGGAAGGTCGATCTCCAGGAACAGGGTTGTGCACCCCTGATGTAGACCTATTGTTTAAATTAAATTTATGCTTTGAAAGTAGAGTAATCATAGCGGTTTTCATCCATAGTATGTTCGTTCAGACGTATTAGTTTAGCTTCAAATAGCGTCTTTGACGACAGTATTCTATAAAAATGATTTGCATTCCGATTTTTACATCAAAAGGCACAACTTTTTTTTTTCTCTTATTCCATGGATTTTACTCGTTTACCTCCACTTGTTACCAGTGTTTTTCTGCAGCCACTATGCGTGCGCAGCTGCAAGTGACGTAACTGTGATGTCTATACCGTAATAGTATCTTGTTGTCTTATTGTGGTTCTTCTTTTTTCAAAAAAGATTGAGATGGATTTATCCATTTCAACCAGGATGCTTTTCTCAGTATAAAATGAAAATTGATATTCTGTTCAGGTTCAGTTGCTGTTTACGGTCTCATTCTAGAATTAAACCACCCATAGTTGCTAAAACAAATAGCATGTTCGTGTGATAGAAAGCAAAGCAAATTACATTGTCCTCCCCCATGACTCAGCCATTTATTTTCATACCGTGTCCGGCTGTTTTGTTCGCGATTCCATTAAGAGATACTGTTTTATGCATTCCAAGTTGCCTTTGCGGTCACGGATATACTGGAGTCCACTGCGAACTTGACATTGACTTCTGCTCTGGGCATCAGTGTTCAGAACACGCCGTCTGTCTGGACCAACAGCACAACTACACCTGTCACTGCATGCTGGGATATGAGGGAACGTTCTGTGAGCTTGAGACAGATGAATGCAAAAGTGCACCATGCGCCAACGGTGCCACTTGCATTGATTTGGTGGCGGGTTACCAATGCCTGTGTGCTCCAGGATTTAAGGGTAAGTTAAATGTTATTCTCAGTGGTGCTATTGAGGCAGGAAACCATTTCTGAGCTTTTGACAGGCATTAATTTTTTAAAATCTGGCATTGTTAAATTCCTCAAGATTAAAAAGAAAATGTGGCCAATTAGCCTAACTGTGATCCATTGTTTCAAATGATTGAAATTTTAAATCTTTATAATTAATTTTTCCTACATTTTTCCAAACTTTTTTTCTAATATTTTATGTCCACTTTTGTTTTAGTTGGACATATGTTACATTACAGAAGTAAAACAAGTTGCAAATGGTTATTTATATTGACTTCAAAAAATGATTACAGAACCCAACGTGATATGATACAGGCATCTTGTTACCCATTTTGTCTGTGTTAATGTCCATCACGCAGGTCGAACATGCTCCGAGAATATGAATGAGTGCTGGTCCAGACCCTGCCTTAATGGGGGCACCTGCATTGATCTGGTCAATGACTACATTTGTATCTGTCCACTCGGTAAGTAAAGACCAGCACTTTGTTCCAAACAACAGATACATCCTGAGCGGAAAGCAGTTGTGCTACACCATGTATGATTTAAAGAACTTGATATATAGTAAACATTATGTTGAAAAATGTCATTGTTCTTGGGAAGGAGCCACAGGTCCATATAGGTAATTATTCCCCAGGAGCCATTTAGACTTTAGTAGAGATTGTATCACCACAGCGCACATGCATCTGTAGATGTGAACTGTTGTTGGGTCCCAAGAAACATGTCCTGTGTGACTCATGCTCCCTGTTTTCTAGATAATCTAGCAGCCCAAGGGGAATAGAATCCATCAGTGTAAATTTCCTAGTGTTTATTAAAACGGCCCCTCTTTAATTCTCTTAAACATGATGGTGACAGAAAACAGGCCTCCATCTTGTCAGGACAGGTCTCATTAGAGGGCACAATGCTTACGGGAGATGGTGTGGTGTTGGAGGCCTTGATCAGGTTAGAATCTGAAAAATTCATTTAGATTTCAGAATTCAACATTCAAGATTGAATCTCAAAATAATAAGTGATGGGAAGCCATTTTCGAAGTCCTGTTCTCAGGAAACGGTGCCTAAAAATCTCAGCATTTCATTTTAGAGGGTTACTGATGATCTTTCTAGAGATCGTGCTTTTCCACCTTAGGCCTAAAGTGCAAAGGCTGTAACTGACATTTATATTATTATATTATATTATATTATATACAACACTTCTTTCTGGTTCTCGAATCTGATTGGCTGAGATGAGTGCAATATTCTAGTGGTATCAGAACTCCAACCATTCCACCGTTTGTTTCACTCCACCTGCAGTATTTCTCACAGCGTGTGTCATGGGAGACACCCAAATCCACTATAATTTTATAGATAATACTATTTTTGTGTTATGGAATGTAGTTTTAAGAGCTTCTTAGGCAAATGTTAGAAATAGTACTAGGGAAATGCTTTAAAAAGAACTAAAAAGTCAAGGTAATGCGAATTCAAAATGATTGAAGGTTTACACCAGTAGACTATCAACTATAAATGTTCTGTAAAGATAATGAACAGCAGCTTTCAGCCTGTCATCATGATGCAAATATGAAATATCAGACATGCAGTAGTAGTTCTTCATAGTTTTTTTTAATTATTATTATTCGATTGCACTGCTTTTCCATTGTTTTTATTTGTAAACATGGACACATTTGACTGTTGCACCTCCATATCTTGCAGCGTCGGATGCATAAAACGGCATTTTACAGTCCTCAAGTTAAAAGAAGTTCACTCCTATCTTTGTGCATGTTTTTTTTTCCATTCCACTGCCTGCGTTGCGTCTTTGTCAACATGAAAGCGCATTCTGTGTGAATAGCGCTGAGCAATACGAGTGTGCCGACATGCAACTGGATCATCTTTTCACTTAACTGTTATCATTGGCATATTGTCAAACTGTACATTTATAACATTTGGTAATATTTTTATTTAAAATCGTGATCCTCGATTTCTAAAAAAATACAATCGAATTAATTGATAGAATGGGACAAATCGCCCAGCCCTATGTAGTATTTAACAATAGTATTTAGTTTTGGGAATCGTGTGTGTGTGTTCACGATGGTGATTTTAGTCGCATTATTCTGCCAATAGATGGCGACGAGAGACTGTTTTTATGATTCAGTCAGCAGTAAAGACTTTTATATTGAAAGAGACTGAAGCAAGGTTTTAAACAAGGCAGATATTTTTACTTTCAACAAGACCTTGTAAGATACAGCCAACAAATGCACTGAGCCACACTGTCATCGGAAATCACCCTTAAAAGATGAAAGGATAGTACGACAAAGATTTCCTCAGCTGACATTTAAACTAATGTTTTGTGAATATGAGATTGTGCTGAAGAATGAATGCTATATCTGCAGGTAATCACATTTTTGTTTATCTCTCTCTCATAATACTCTGCATAATTCAGTAAGCTTTTAATACAGTAATAGAACAAACTTTCAATGAAGCAACTCAAAATTAATTTGTTACTTAGTTCTAAAGTGATGTTTTTGAATTAGTAATGTAGGCTTGGCCTCAGCTATTAAACTGTCGAACTGAGATTTGAATCCATGGTGAAAGAAAGTAGTTATGCACAAAAGAGTGTTTTTAAAGATACTCTGTTGTTGTTTTTTATGTATTTAAAATCGTGCCGTGTAACTGTTGCATAACGCAATATCATGCGAGTAGCAGTGATGTATCAGAGAATATGCCAGAACGTAATATAACACAATTCACAAAGAACACTGAATCGTAAAACAGTGCAGTTCAATGTGATTTAGTAAGAATCTTAACATAAACACAGATTATAAGATGTGCCTTGCTCTCAATCGTGCACATTATTCATCTCAGTCCTGTCTACTGGGTCGTTGATGTGCAACAGGTTGGGTGAACTGAGTGGGCTTCCTGGCAAGAATAGAGCCGGTTTTAGTCTCTGCATCCTCCTACAAAGCTGACAAGTATGCATATTGCATATCAGGAAATGACGGCAAATAAGTGCAGTCTCAATAATCCCTCTGCAAGTGTTTGAATCATAGCCCTCAGGAAAATAAAAGGATATAAGCTGCCACCATGCTGTGGACATGAATGATTTCTAGACAAGGGGTTGTCATGAGAGTATGCTGATTTGATGACATTATTTGATGGTAAGGGTTACTCTCAGTACCAAGAACAACTTCAGATGCACGTAATGACAGATTATATTCAAACTGACATTTTCAAAAAGGATGCATGAGGATACTTTTCATAACACTACAGTGTGATCATACCAAAGCGTCGTTTGCATGATTTTCTGAACCATTACTCTTAGCGTTTTCCCATGTGTTAGTGAATAGCTGGTCGTTTTTATTGTCATGTTGTTGAATGTACTACATATAAAACATTGAATAACCACGTGCTAGTCGGATGTTTTCCATTTTCTTCTTTCTGTTAAGCCTATTTGTGCTTTAATTGTATAAGTTTATAGCTTTATATATGGCAATATTCATGTTCATATAATTTTTGTGTGTCTCTCCTCTGAGTGCAGTGTGACATTTTATTACTGGCATCCTCTGTGAACTGCAATGTCAGGTCTTTCGTTTAATTATTTCACATCTATATTCTCTTGGCATGCCGGCTCGCCCCTGAGAGCGAACGTGTTCTCATTACCCTCACGGTTCAGAAGACCAATAAATACAAATACTTGTTCTTATAATCCTTCAGCAGACCTGTATGTGTATGGAGCTATGCATGTAATTATATTTTAATGGGCTTTGTCATCCAGTGTGGCTTAAAATGTGGGTCTCTCAGAATACTGCCGTGATATGTGAGTTGCTTGTAGATTATATACCGAATTCTGTTGCAAACCCAATTCCAAGTCACTAAAATGCGTTCTCTATTATGTTGTAGTTAAATACCAAAGTTGTTCATTTTAAAGGCACATGGTGAATGTACACTCAAAAATGTTATTTTTTTAACCCAAATACTTGGTTCAGCCCATTGGGTCATTTTATTGGGTTGTTTTTAATATTTTTACCCTGGTACTGGGTTGTATTTTTGTAACCCAAACTTGTCAATGTCACGTTTCGTGCGAGGAAGGGGCAAACAAAGACGAAGATTAAAGATAAAGTCTTTATTATAATCCAAGGGTAGTTCTGAAACAGGTAAAGCCACAGGCATTGTAGCATACACGTACACGTTGACATTGAAGTAGACGAGACCAGACCACAAACGCTGAACTGAAACCACCTTATAAAGACAGGTGATTACAATAAACTTAATCAAGACACAGGTGATACCAGGTTAACTAATGATGATAAACGAGGACAAGAAACAGGAATGACCAATATGGGCACAGAAGGGAGAAACCAACACAAACAGTCCAATGGGGGTGTGACAGTTAACTTGTTGGGTCATTTTATTGGGTTATTTTTAATATATTTTTTTTTTATCTAGGTGCTGGTTCCAGTCCATTTTAAGCCAGCATTATAATAATTTTTAAACAATAGTTGACTTAAAATAACCCAGCATGTTTGGTAAAAACATTTAACCCAACCAACTGGGTAAAAATAACCCAGCATGTGCTCTGTCCAATATTTACCCATAGCTGGGTTGCCAAACAACCTAAGTTGGGTTGTTTTTAACCCATTATTATTATTATTATTATTTTTATTATTATTATTATTTTTTTTTAGCGAGTTTAGCAATTTTGAAAGCGGTTAATGTGGGTTTTATTCATAATTTTATATATGCATTACCTATTTATTTATTTATTTATTTATTTTTAAGAAATTAATACTTTTATTCAGAAAGAATGCCTTAAACTTCAAAAGATTTCTGTTTAAAATAAATTTCTAAACTTTCAGAACCTCACTTGCCTTACATTAAGAAAGTCTTACCTACTCAGAACTGTTGAACTGTAGTATATATCATTTTTTAATAAAAAGACCACTTTAGTACCCTCTCCTGCGTGTCCTTACTCTCAAGTAGCATTGCGTAGTCTGCATGAATCATTTTTATTTTTCAATGAAGCTGACAAACCTACCATTCATGCTTAATCTTACTAGCAGTACTTGTGAGAAAGGAAGTTTGTAGGAAAGTGTGGTCGATAAACTTGCCCGTGCCATTGCACACTCAGCAGATGTGCATGAAGTGTGCGTTGCTGTTTTTATTTAATTATTTAGGTTTTTTGAAACGAAACACTATGAGTATGAGTACATAGGCACAGTATGAAAGTACTTGAATCTAACGTGCCATTCTTTTTATTTGGCCCTTTCCGTTTTTAGAGGGGTTTTTTTTAGTGCTTAGAATGTGGAAGAAGCTGGTGAAAACTGGTGATTTATTGTAAGATTTGGTTGCACACCTAGTGTTTGGAATATCATTTTTTCAAGAGCAAAATTCTAAATGTAGTTCTATTTTAAAGCTATCTCACTGGGTGCAAAAGAACAGGTGGTGGGCTGCAAACGACCTGTGGGCTGTAGTTTGGACACCCTTGAAGTAGGCTTTTCGGGGGGGGGAAAAGTAGGTATTTTTTGAGTGGGTCTTGGTACTTGGGTGCTTCGTGGGAGTGAGAATAGCTCACAGCCCTGGAATGTGTCAGAAATCCCATTTGGAAAAGGCAGCACTGTATGTGTGACATTCCTTCATGCTACATTAACTTCTCGGTGAATTGCACGCACAATTGGTTGTTAAATACCGCTTACGTGGTTTGGCAGAAGTGCTGGCTGTCCATTAATGACTCTTTTCCAAACATGTGGCAGTTGAAGAGATTGTTAGGTTGATTTATGCATTTGCACGCTTAGGATTTATAATGATTTTCAGAACACTGACAGTGGATCTTGTACTTGTGATGGTGCTTGTCTTTTTTGATCTGATCCAACTTCACTTCAGATGAGTCATGAGTTAGGATTTGAGTTGGAGAACCAAAGCTAGATCATCAGCACACAAGGGCACATTTTACCCGGGGTATTTCTGTCAGACCCTCACGATATGTCTCAGCCTCCCCTTTGCTAAGGATTGGATGCATAAGAACATACAGTAATAAGATGGCCAATGTGTTGAAGCTGAATTTAAGATATTGACACTCATTGCCAGGGGGAGGTTATTAAGACTGTAATTTGTTTAATTATTGGCACTATGCATCGTCTGGCCTCGTTTCTAGCAGGTATTGATCAAATATTAGTTACTGCATGTTGGTGTGTTTTATTTATAACAAAGGTTATTGACATGCTCGTCTATCAGCTGCATGTGGACAGTGTATCTGCACCAGCAGACAAATGTGATATAGATCAGCACAACAGGGCTTTATGTGCAGATTCAGTCTATTAGCATACAAGCCAGCAGGTAGTCTGCCAGAGCAATCGATGGCTTCATAAATCTGAGTCAGAAAGGGCGTCTTCTGCACACAAAACATATAAAAGCCATTAACATCCTCTGGAAATGTGCCGTTTTACAGCTCTGCTAACAAGCTTTAAGAAATCTGTCAAAGTGGTGCCCAAAATGGGAGAAGTGTAATTTTTTTTCAGTTTGGCATCGCTGTGGAAAAAAGTGAAATGCATCTCTGGGAGTCTTAATCTGTCCTGATTTCAGGCTTCTGAGGGAAGGTTTGCTCAAGGGACCTGGACCTCGGTGAACTACAGCCGAGCCAGAAACACAATGAAATGTGGGGAAGCAGAGAATAGAAAGAATATCACCTGGGTATGTGCGAGGAAGGTCAGGTTAGATATTCAGAACAATACCTTGTCATGATTCGATTCTATTCTTGTTTAAATATCACACTACTATTTGAAAGTTTGGGGTCTGAAAGATTTTTACAGTAAAAACAATTTAAAATATTAATTTTCTATTTCCATTTTTTAAATGTAATGTTTTTCTGTAATCACGAAGCTGAAAATTCAGCATCATTATGCCAGTGTTCAGTGTCACGTGATCCTTCAAAAATTATTGTAATATGCTGATTTGATACAGAAAAAACATTTCTTCTCAGTTTTTTGCGGCTTAATTGTATTTTATTTTCTTGATTCTTTGTATTGAAAATTGAATTTTAAAAATTCAAAAGGACAGCATTTATTTAAAATAGAGAATTTGCGTAACAATTTAACTTTTAATCATTTTAATGCATACTTGATAGATAAAAGTTCATTTAAAAAATATATTGTGTTATACTGTATTAATCATTGCATATTTATTGACTTTTGAAAATTGCTTAAAGAAGTTCACTTCCAGAACAAAAATTTACAGATCTCACCTCCTTGTCATCCAAGATGTTTATGTCTGTCTTTCTTCAGTCGTAAAGAAATTAGGTTTTATGAAAACATTTCAGGATTTCTCTTCATATAGTTTCCTTCAAAGGGCTCTAAACGATTGCAACCGAGGAAGAAAGGTCTTGTAGCAAAACGATCTGTCATTTTCTAAAAAAAATTACAATTTATATACTTTTTTTAACTTTAAATGCTCGTCTTGTGAGCCTCTGCATGTATTCCGGTTCAGAGCAGTTTGGGTAGGCTGAAAACTCCCAAACTTCTCCAACTTCAAAATCATCCTACGTCGCTGTTTTACATTTGATCTTCTTTGCATGTTCACTTTGTAAACACCGGGTGGGTACTTCTGCAGTGATGTAGGATGATTTTGAAGTTGGAGAAGAAAATGAGATGGGAGTTTTTCGACATACCCTAACTGTCTTGAACCGGAATACATGGGGTTCACCCAGAGCTAGACAAGACGAGCATTTGGGGTTAAAAAGTATATAAATAAGTATAAAAGTATATAAGATCCTTCTTCCTCAGCTGGGATTATTTAGAGCTCTTTGAAGCTGCATTTAATCTGCGTGTTGGAAGTTCAAACTCACAAGCACAATAGAAGTCCACTATATGGAAAGAAATCCTAAAATGCTTTCTTCAAAAAAAAAAAGCAATTTGTATTGACTGAAGAAAGAAAGACATGAACATCTTGGATGACAACGGGGTGAGTACATCTGTAAATTTTTGTTCTGGAAGTGAACTTCTCCTTTAAACGAGGATAATTTTAAACATTCCGTTCATTGTGGTAGATTAGTAAAGCATTGAATAGACTTATACGAAAAAATCTGGTTAAGAAGTCTGTATAACATTTCTTCTTTTTTTTCCACACTGTATCATTGAACATCACTGGCTTACAGTTGACAGCAAGTCATTTTGTAATAGAGTTTGTCAGTCTGTCTGAGGTAGATTAGGGGCTGTTCACACAGGAGGCATTTTTGCATTCTGTCTGCACTTTTTTTTCTTTTTTTCCTCTGTGCATATGTGAAAGATGGAACTCGGTCTATCTGTTTTTGTACCTGGTACATTTAAATTGCATGCACAGTGTGAATAGAGCACAATAGCTCTGTCCCAGAATTCTTTTTCCAAAAAAAAAAAAATATCTTGTGGTAGCAAACATTTTAACACGCATTTACATGTTATAGAAGTGACAAGTCAGAAATTTCAACTTTTTTTAATTTGACATAAAAAAAATTACAAAAAAAATTGTTAATTTCACCTCAGAGTACTAAAATGCACCCTTTAAGGAGAGGTGAAGCACGAGTATGATGGTACTGTTCCTGGTAACAAGCTAAAGGTACATTTTGTACAAGGTGTACTTCATAATATCAAAGATAGTGAACAAGACTATGTACTTAACATTTTAAAAGCTAAAAGTAAACAAATCTGAAAAAAGGCAAAAATCTAATAATTTAAATCATCTCAAAGCTGGTTTGTTGAAGGTTTAGCACTCCATGAATTTTTAAAAGCCTTTTGGAGAAAATAAATGGGGTAAATTACTTCCAGTACCAAGGTACTAAAAAACCGAAACCTTCACTGTTGCGCTCTGCACGCTGCGTACTTGGTATAAATGTTCTTATGCATGCCGTTTGCCAGATAGGAAATTATTAGAAGCTGTTGTGAGAATCTCCCAACCTCCTTTAAATTAATGGCAAAAGTTTCAAACACGATATATGTCTTGCCTGTCTGAGCTGCCTTGCACCACACTGGTGTTTTCTACAAGTGCCAGAGATTAAAGAGCTGAGCTACCTTGCATCATTATTCTACACAGCAAGTGAGAATTTCATTTGTGGCTGATGATTTTACAACGTTTAATACCACTATATCAATAAGCACATCTTCATTAGTCTACCTCCACTTATTCTTGACATGTCTAAATGAGAGACTGCCAGTGATGTCCTATGCAAATGAGAATCTCATACGCACTTGTTCAAGGTCGACTGAGGTGTAGACGTTTTGTAGATGTTTCTTGCCATGATGATGGTTTAGCAGAAGACATACTTGCATGACGCTTGCAGAATTTTACATTACTTTAAATTATTTTACATTACATGATAGGTTTCTTTTAAGCTATCTTTTACATTGAGGTGACTGGCTTCATAATATATCAACTAAAGGCTGTTTACTTCACATTTTGATGGTTGTCACCACTTGTGTCACGATTCACTGTGTGAATAGAACTAGAGACAGTATAAAGACAAATAGATGGACCACTTGAAATGGGAGAAATAGTGATTTTTAACATGGTGGCTGAAGGAATAGAAGTCATTAGCAGTGTGTGTGTGTACATAGTGCTTAAAGGAGTTCACTTCCAAAAAAAAAATTCTTAGATAGTTTACTCAACTCCTTGCCATTCAAGATGTTCATGTCTTGCTTTCTTTAGTCATAAAGAAGTTGTTTTCTTTAGAAAAAAAATCATTTTTCTCCATATAGTGGACTCCGGTGGTGACCATGAGTTTGAACTTCCAAAATGCAGTTTTAAATGCAGCTTCAAAGGGCTCTAGATGATCCCAGCTGAGGAAGAAGGGTCTTATCTAGCAAAACGATTGGTTATTTAAAAAAAAAAAAAAACTTGACAATTTATATACTTTTTAGCCCTTAAATGCTTGTCTTGTCTAGCTCTGCGTGAATTCTGTGCATTCTGGTTCATGACAGTTAGGGTATCTCATTTTCTCCTCCAACTTCAAAATCATCCTACATCACTGTTTTACCTTTTTTGTAAAGGGTGTTTGACCCTGCTTGCACGTTCACTTTGTAAACACTGGATCGGTACTTCTGCAGCGATGTAGGAAGATTTTGACGCAAAAATGATATGGGAGTTTTTTTCGAAATACCCTAACTGTCATGATCCAAAATGCACAGAGTTCACGCAGAGCTAGACGAGATGAGCATTTGAGGATAAAAAGTATATAAATTGTCATTTTTTTAAAAGAAAATAAACGATTGTTTCACTAGAAAAGACTGTTCTTCCTTGGCTGGGATCATTTAGAGCCCTTTGACGCTGCATTGAAACTGCATTTTGGAAGTTCAAACTCGCAGGCACCTATATTTAGAAAAATCCTGAGATGTTTTTCTCAAAAAACATAATTTCTTTATGACTGAAGAAAGAAGAACCTGAACATCTTGGATGTCAAGAGGGTGAGTTAAATATCTGTACATTTTTGTTCTGGAATTGAACTTCTCCTTTAAGTGTACTGATTTGCCTTAAAAGGACTTTGGAGCATCTCGAATCAGTTGTGTCGACCATTTCCTACATTATATCAGATGGCTTTCTAGAGAAACCATCTACCCTCATCTGCAAAAGCGTACAGTAATCCTGAGGGTGAACCTTCTTACACGATGTGTACACCTGTTATCTGAAACACACTGGCAATAATGAAGGGTCCCTCTGGCTGTTCAGTAATCCCTCGTATTGCTTCCAGAGCCGTGGTGACAGCGTTGTTAGGTTGCTCAGTCATGACAGATCTCTAGGTGGAACTGACAAAGTCCTCCCTGTGTAACATGCTGGGTCTCCTGCAAAGCTCTAATGGGATCACATTTTTTCATGGTTAAAGAAGATACAGCAAGGTTTTTAGCCATGAACACTCTCTAAGTTGCTAATGGTTGTTGATATGGGCTTCTGAGGCAGAGCGCACCACTATGGATGTGCTAGGTACCAAATGTATTAGATTTGGTTGAATGTCAATGTTGCATTTACTAGCAGTTATTGATAGTGATGACTTTCTGTGTAGCACACCGCTCATTTTTGTTTTGCGAAAACCCAACATAGGCTTACTGGAAATATGTGCCTCTATATACATTTCTGCAAAACTGAAAAAAACATACCCATATGTACGAATCACTGCAATTTCAAGTTGACATTAACACTAGAGGCAGTAAAACTCCGACAACTTTTATTCCTTTTCACACAAAGTATGATTGTAAGTTTTGAATAATAAAGCCTAATTTTCACACAGTTACATGCAAAATATTATGTAATGACATCCTGCGCGATTTGAAAACTAATACTTTTAAACGTTGTCGTCACATATACAGCTTCATATGCTTCAGTTTTACAATTCTGTAGATTTGCTCAATAGTTCACGTGACAAATGTGTAAATCTATTGAAATTCTTAATAATTTCAGTTAGTTGTTCATATACATGTATGCTGCATTTATTTAAGGCGAAAATCTGCAGATGAATAGGGTAAAAAAACCCAACTAATATTTATCACCTTACTTACCCAGGCGATTGATTACATTGATAATTGCAAACTTTTTTTGTATTACAAGTTTTCTAAAATGTTGTTTAAATATGCAAATGAGGCATTATTTAATGAAATAGCCACTAATTTGCTTACATTTATAGAACAAAAAAACTAAAAACTGGATGGAGTCGCTTTTAAGGTTCTTGTTTAATTTTTTTGACATATTAGACTCAAACGTTTTTACAGAGGGAATTTTGGGTATCTAATTTTTGATAAAATGTTGTATATGATCAATCAAATTATATATGAACAAATCCCTCTGTTAAAACCTTCAGGATATAAACAGGAATTAAAATGGGTGTGTAAGTGCTACTGAAGGAGATTTATGGCTCAGTGTAGGAGAAATAAATAATTTTGAGAAAACGTATTGTCATTGAAATCTATTGACACAATTAGATAAAGTGCTATTAAAGGATAACTTAAGTGTTTTTTGGATGTTCTTGTCACTAGTCTGAAAAAAATACTTCATGAAAAACCAAAACGCCCAAAATTTCAAACTTGACAAGAGCATGAAAAAAGTGTTTTTGCCTGCAGTGTCTCCCCTTAATCAAATATACAGTTAAAAAAAATATATTTTTATGTTTTATCATATAATTTATTCCTTGAATGGCAAAGCTAAATTTTCATTTTCAGCATCCATTTCCCTTTCAGAAATATAGTGATTTGGTGCTTTAAAAAAAAACAGCGTATATTATATATATTTTTCTTTTTTTATTATGATTAAATTTTGATTTAAAACTTTGAAAAAGAGCACTTTTCTGTATTTGTTTTTTTTTTTTATTCTTGTAGCAATATGAAAGTGCTTACTATGACACTTGATCCTTTTGATTAATTTAATGCATCCTTGCTGAATACGTTAATTTCTCCCCCTCTCTCTCAAAAACAAACAAACAAACCCACAAAAAAACGTAGTGACCCCAAATTGATCAACTATCGTGTTTTTGGTTTATTTGATGCATGAAAAAAATGACATTATTCATGAATTATCTAATTAATGTTCATGCGTTAAAACCTTTGCCATTTTGTGACCCGTCCAGACCTCCAAATTGTCTGCACCATTTTTAAGAACTAAGTGATGCTTATGCACTTTGTTTTGTTTGATTAGGAGTCCTGATAATGCCTTTTTGTTTTCCAGGCATTGATGAATGAAAATACAGAATGTGAAAAGATAGCGTAATCTACTGATTAGCACGAATATCCTGATCTGTGTGATAGATTTGAGAAGGCTATTGTTTGTATCTGTGCGTGTGGTCAAATCTGAGTGGATGTGTATCAGTGTGAAGATGATTTTGCTTTGATCTGGGCTGTGCCTGGATTTGTCACTGGCTTGCTTAATGCAATAAATCAGAGAGGCAATGACTGCCTCTTATTAAACATGATTAAATGATCCAGTGGGTTGAGTCCGTGTGTGCCCGCGGAGCTTTCAGAATCAATAACAACCCTGTAAAGCTTCTTTTGAGTGGAAAACAAAGTCCTACAAATCCTAATTGCCTGTGGGATTAAACTAACCAAGGGGACTGTAGTAATGACTCTGTTCTGCTGTGCACGCTTTGGCAGCCGTCTCTGTGAGATAAATCAAAAGAGATATAAATCAGATTCTGCTGGAACATAACTGTGTGGAGAGCAGAATATGTACAGGTGACTCTTAATGTGATGTCCAAAGCAATGCATTTCTTTTTTTCTTTCTTTTTCGTGCTCAGATGAGACGTTTCTGGTCCGTAAATTCAATTAAATCTAGCTCCCTTTTACATTTGAACATTATGGTGCAGATCCAGTTGTGGTGACATAAAAGTGCTGTTGAAGTGACGACGATTAAACATTTCATTTGCACAATGAGTCATTTGCACGATTGCCCTGCTTCATTTCTCTTGTCACACAACACTGACTGAATGAAGCCTTCTGCTCATCGAATTATTATAAGGGTGCTTATGAGCCTCAGCAGTGTAATCAAACTAGTTTGACTTATTATTAGTTGAATCCATGTGGAGATGTTGTTGCCGCTTTAAAACTCTAACAAATTGGCAACTATTTGAAAGGAATCTTATGTATGATTTTAAACTACTGTGTAAGTTATGCGTGTAGTATGTGCGTAGTTTCTGTGCCTCTAGTGGCACCAGACAGAACTGCAAAATAATGACTGTTTTCAAACAGGTTTCTAGAAACACACTCCCTGTCTGTCATTGGTTAGACAAGGAGATAGCTCCGCCCCACACTCAAAGCAAGCAAGCTACATCAGGCTGGTTGTGGATAGTCGAGCAAACAAGGTTTTGAAAGACCTACTGTGTTTACAATCAAGCCTAAATAACAAGCATATTAAGAGAAAATATCTTAAGAACTGAAAAAATTACACACGTCACCACCTGTAAGCATTTGTGCAAACCTGTGCTAATCCATTTAGATTTAGTCATTTAATTGCATTCTCATTCTTTTATTTATTTAGTTCATTAGCTATGTGTTTTTGTTTCGTTTTGCTGCCTGATTGAATCTGAATGCGCCCAAAAATCAATAAGGCTGATTAATCGCATTGTTACCATGGCAGCAGCCACATATGCAAGCGGCGTCTCGGGTTTGATAACGTCGTCCTGCTTGTTAAACCAACTAAATTACCCCAAGTCATTTATATCATTAAGTTGAGGGGGGAAATAAATCCTTACAATTTGCCAATAATTTCTTGGCTCAGTCAATGCCCTACCTGTGAGACACATTGCTGATTAAACCTTGATTGCGGGCGAGGACTGCTATGCATTATTAATGAAGTCAGGATAATTGTCAGATTTTATGACATGGGGAGAGGTAGAAATTGGTTCCATGGTCAGTTTGAGGAATGATGAGAATTTGCCCACACCGATGGTGCTGATGGCCCAGCATTAGTCACGGGCCTCCTGCAGCCTTAGCCTGTGACAGAGCTAATGATAGTCATTTTGTAGCGTGACCATGCGCTGGAAAGCATTTATGGTGGCATAAAATGTCTCAAAATTTGAGTCCTGCACTTTTCTGCACTTTACGCCATTTAGCTTTTCTACTTTTTAAAATATAACCTATGTGCAGAATAAGGTGTGTTTAATGAAAATACTTTAATCAGCTGGGTCAAATGTACATTCCCCATATGCTAATTTCCCTTGTGCTTTAAATGTAGAACATATATCCTTTCTCTTTTGTCCAGTTGGTCATTTCAGACAAGCTTGGAGATGGTTCTGTCCTTAACCAAACTAGATGCATGGGCGATATGACCAAACACATAATATGACCAGGTGTGTTTGATAAGGGTTGGAGTTAAACTTTGCCGGGATACCAGCCCTCCAGGACCGAGTTTGCCCATGCCTGGTATAACCAAGAAATGTACATACATTGTATAACGTAATCAAATGTATAAAAACACAGCATATTCTTCACTGTATAAATTAAATATATTTCTTCTTATTAAAGTGACATAAGTGAGTCGAGCAGTGAGAGATTTTCTCTCTTTTTTTGTTTGATTAACGTGAATGACAGACAGCTGGAATATTAGACTGCTGTCACTTTAAGAGCTTCCCTGATGCAATATGCTGTTACACATGTTTTCTTTCTCAGCTGTTTGCTTTTACTTAAAGGGGTCATCGGATGCACACTTTACTTTTACATGTTGTTTGAACATTAATGTGTGTTGGCAGTGTATGTACAAATCTACCCTATAATGATAAATCCATGCAGTGGTTTTTAATTAATCTGTAAAAATAATATCCCCTTTTTCAAATCGAGCCATTCTCAGATGCCTGTCGGTGTGGCATTACACCAACAAAGGCTGCTCCCACGATAGTTGATTGACATGAGCGTCTTACCTCAGATCAGCTGTAACAGTCCGATCTCCATTGTTTTGATGCCAGAGAAGGGATGTAAGTTAGATAAGAATATCTCCGATTGAGCGATTGAGGTGTTGTGTTGCTGGATGTAATAATGAACATAGTGATCGTCATTTAATCCTGACATCTGAGCAGCTGAAGATGCAGTGGATTACATTTGTTTGTGAAGGGAATGCGCCTCCCGATCTACATAAATGCGTCTACATTCGTGCAAATCATTCGTGATCCAGCTTCACTTACAGCAGAAGTGAGTATAAGGGTTTTTTTTATGAATCACCTTTCCTAATAACGTGCTAGTTAGTTTTGCAGCTAAACACGTTAAATGCGGCTAAAGTAAACAATCTCTCAGAGCAGCAGAGAGGAGAGGGGTGGGGCGAGCAGAGCTCATTTGCATTTAAAGGAACAATCCCTCAGAATGAGATGATTTTTGCAGAGCGCATTTTGTCAAAGTAAAAAGGGCGTTGTTTTACACAACCACTGAGAATTTTTAACCAAAGTATATTATAGCCTTTTCATTAAGAACCTAAAGAATCATACCAACTTGTGGAAAACGGGCATCCGATGACCCCTTTAAGACCTAAATTTCTGTGTTTATGAGGATACTTGCAGGGACGGGCATTTTGACACGTGCAAGTGTGTGCATTTAACCATTCAAATCCTATAATGCGGCAAAAATAAGTCCTGTGCTCTATGAACACAGTCTTCACATGCGCACACTTCTCTTACAGCACTCAGTTTCACAGTTTCACTGCTGATTGCATTTCATCAACTTAAAATCATTTTTTTAAACCACAATATTTAATGCTTACAAATGATATGTTGTCATTACCACGTAGCACAGCAATGTCATGTGAGCGTGTAACCGCAATAGAGACGACAATCCAAAATTTCCACCGGTTGACAAATTTCTTCTGGTTAATCATGTCTACCGGTATCTCACCCACTCTTACTAGGTAATAGTTTGAGGTAGTTGTCCCAGGAAGATTTGCACAAAAGAAAGTATTGCTTAGAAATAGTATGTAATCTAATGTAATAAATATGCACAGTTTCACCCACTATTTGAATGTGTAAGAGAACTTAATTTGAATTAAGTTAAATGCTGTATTTTAAAAGTGAAAAGTAAGTAACAGCTTAAAGACATTAAGTATAACGTTAACTAAGTCACTGTTTGCTTTATAAAAAAGCAATTTTTTGTTAGATACCATGTGTAATTGGTAATGAATAATTTTGGATGTGTGACATCATCGTAAAGAATGTCTGACTTATAGGTAGCTTCTTAGGTGCACTTGAAGGCAGCATAACTACTAGCTATAAACATTGGGTGCTTTAAGGGGTGGTCTACTGGCTTTTTTCAAAGGCTTGATTGTGTTTATGGGGTGCACTGTAACGTGTTCATGCTTCATTTTTAAAAAAATCACGTCATTTTTCACATATTTTATCTTTATTCTACACTACTTTTCTATTCTTCCTGGTTCCTCCCTCATAAATTCGCAACAGGATCAGATTGGTTAGCTGGCCCAGTGTGTTGTGTTTCGCTAACCGCCTAGTGCACATTGTCCGGAAATGTCACATCTCTTAACATTACGGGTAGTTGCATGTTCCCGGGGGCAGGGTTTATGTAAATTTCAGGGTTTGTGATGTCACTAGCCAGCCGTTTGTTGTATGCCTTAAAAAGTGATTTCTTTAAAAGACAATTTCTGCCTTTGCATTGAACTTTGAGCGTTGCAGCTTTGCAGATGTTGTTTATGCTCAAACAGCCACATTACACACTAACTAAAGTTAAAAAGGTGAAATCTTACTTTATGACCCCTTTAAGTAACATTAGTCATTTTGCCAGACTCCAGTCATTCAAGACATACCAATTTAGTGACACATGTCAGGTAACTGGACATTTTGCATGTGATGTAAAAATCTCTTAAAACACCTTTTAAGATGTTCCACTCCAATTATGATGCTGCTTTCAAAGTGGCTTCCAATGTAGACAGTGAGGCTGCTCAGTAGGTTTTGTTACAGAGCCAGCGTGTCTTAGTTTTGCCTCCATTTAGCTGCAAGCATTTCTGATGTTTGGCACTGATGTTGAGGGAATCGAGTTGCATCCAAATTTGCTTCATGGGGTTGAGGTCAGGGCATCCACAACCATCCAACAAACAATTTCTAAACTAACCTCTTTTTCTGCACTTTAGGCGATGTCTAACTCAAAAAGCAACCAGAACGCTTAGAACCATGTAGGATGTGTCACTTTTTTGGATATATTTCTCTGTGTAAAGCTTAAGGGAATTGCCATAACAATGAAAAAGTATTATTTCTCCTTCTCCAAACTGTACAGCTGGTACTGTGCTTTCAGGCAGGTAGAGTTCTCCTGGCAAATCCAGATTCATCCTTCAGGCTGGCAGATGGTGATGAGTGATCCATCACTCCAGAGAATGGATTTTAACTGCTCACGAGTCCAGTAATAGTGAGCTTCACACTGCTGCAGCCCACACATGAGCTGGTATGTTGCTACACAGCTGTTGAAACCCATTTCATGAAGTTTCCTGCAAACAGTTGTAGCCTCCAGGAGCTCAGCGTTGAATGTTAACATTTTTTGCATTTATACATGCTTCAGTAATCAGAGATCAAGCACGTTCGGTGTGGTTTACCACTCTATGGCTGAACCGCTGTTATTCCTGAAGGCTTCTCCTGTGCAATAACACCACCAGTTAACCAGAAAAGTGCAGAAATGTGGCTGTCTTCATTTTATGACCGATGGCTACATGTATGTTAACAACGAAAGGGTCTGGAATAGCTAAACATGCTAATTAAAAAGGGTTCGTATTTACTTCTGCTCATGTAGTGCACCAGCAGGGTGTGTGGTTTACCGAAGGCTCATATATTTACTTCACATCATTCAAATGTAAGTTCTGAGGGCACCTACTGTGAAGTGAAGCAAATTCACTGTGGTTCTGCACCAATAATTTTACTTGCATTGATCTAACGGGGGGTTATGCATGCATGTGCCCTCAGGGATTCATTGCTAAGTAGCTGTTGTAAAGAATGTTTTGATTTATTCAGATTTTTCTATTATGTTACAGCGAGCCAAACTAATCAATACTGTATGTGGCTTGTTAGAGCGCAAAAAGCAAAACAACAAAGATCTAAAAATAAGCCCATCTCCTAGAGGAAATTTGTTAACTCAGCGTTGAGTCACATCATTAATGGAATTATTTGAAATGCAAATATTGGAGGGCTAGAGAATTAACAAGTTGTGTCCAGCAACTTGCAGGGAAATGTTTCTGTTTTATAGTTATAATGAGCTGTTGAGCTTTAGTTTCTTCTCTACTATGTTGTTTTATTGTATTTCCACACTGAGGTCTTTTTTAGAATAATAACAGGCAGAATAAGGCGAGAATGGGAGAAATTACGACGATTAGGATAGCAGCTGTAGAAAATTAACTCCCACCTTTTAATTAAAAGAGCCAATTGTCTCATTGACAAAGCCATCACCATTTTTACAGCAGTGTTAACTCTTCAACACACATGCACATTGGCTGGACAGTTGGATTCAGCTTTTTATAGCATGGTTTGACTTAAAGAGGCCATATTTGTGGTATAGTTTTATTATATTTTTAATTAGTGATTTGACCAGTATTTTTGGAGCTTTTGGGATCATCCTGGTCAGTGTATTTCCATGAAATTTGGGTAACTGGAAGAATCATAGTGAGATTTTCTATAATAAAGGGAGATAAGTTTGCTGTTTCCCAGATTTTACTCCTGAAAAAATGCTGTAGTAATCATTTGTTAGTTTTAGGGACTGTATTACACCATTTTTCTTCTTTTATGTCAATCTTTATTTCTCTAGAGTAGTTTTTGGAGATGCATCCAAAAAAAATATCTTCTGGGACTAGGCATCATCCAGTATATTTTGCGAAAACTACATTTTGATCAATATTTAGACTGAAATCTACTCAAGATCTTTTTCAAGGTTGTAATTTTCGCAGCTTTATTGTCCAGGATCATCCTGTTGCCAGCAGTAGTTAACACACAGAAGAATGCCAGAGGCTTTCAACATGCAGACAAGCATAGATTAAACTCCTAAAGAGTGCAATCCCTCTATGTGCATTGTGTACACTGACATTACAGAGACATCAATGTCTCTGCAACATGCTCTGAAAGAGGAATGTTGACAGTTCAGATGTCCCATTGATTGTACTGAAGATTCACAGGCCTTCTCTGCTTTGAACAGCTGTCTCAATGTTACTGCCCCATTGCAGCATTGTAGTGTTTGTATCCTTTGAAAGCCCTTGATAAAGTGTTTACTCATTTCTAACTCTAGTTTTATATATAAAAAATAGACAGTTTATATTAAATAATTTGAGTTGATATTACAGTCATTAAATTGTATAAGTACTGGATAATTTAAATGAAAAAGATAGTAAAAAATAAAACATTAAGTTAAATAAAATTATATGGGTATTATGCAATGGTAGAGTGCCTTATTTTTGACATTTATTATACATGCAACTTTTATGGCATTAATTAAAAGAATTGTAAGTAGTGCATGTGCGTACATTTATGAAATTTATTTTTCACACTTCGCTTTCACGCTTCTATTTAAGTGAGCAACTATGTAGTAAAAAAGGTAACATCAATAGCCGGCTTTCCATTCAGAATTGCAAATTTAACTTGTGCTCAAAACTGAAATATCACATAAAACATTAGCGAATAAGTACAGTTTCCATTCAGTGTGTCAAAGAGAACAAAATCATCACTTCCTGATAAACTCGGACTATATATCACTAAGCGAAGTAGGAGAAGTCACTGAATATAATAATTTTAATATTCAGAGGTGGATGCCTGCTGTTTTGGAACGCAGTCATGTAAGACAGTTCTGGGAGGCAGTTATACAGAAATACTTTAACAGATTTTGCGCAGGCATTTCAGAATGACTATAACAACATTTCAGATGCTGTGAAAGAGATCGATCCTTTGGTTAGTCATTTTGCCGTCCCGTAGTGCAGAGTCACATGACTTTTTAGATGC
>JAHKKF010518255.1:1395-37007 GCA_019740295.1 Labeo calbasu
CTTTTTCAAATCGAGCCATTCTCAGATGCCTGTCGTTGTGGCGTCACACCCACAGAGGCCGCTCCCACGATAGTTGATTGACATGAGCGTCTTACCTCCAATCAGTTGTAACAGCCCGCCCTCTTTGTTTCAATGCCGGAGCAGGGAGACAAGAATATCTCAGATTGAGCAATTGAGGTGTTGTGTTGCTGGATGTAATAATGAACGTAGTGGGCGTCATTTACTCTGGACCTCTGAGTCGCTGAAGATGCAGTGGGTTACGTTTGTTTGAGAAGGGAATGCGCCTCTCAATCTACATATATCCGTCTATGTTCACGCAAATCATTTGTGATCCAGCTTCACTTTACAGCAGAAGTGAGTATAAGGGTTTTTTTAAGACAACAGGTTCATTAGTTACTTAATTAGTTAATTAGTTAGTTAGAATTACTTTTAAAGTTTTAAGTTTTGTTTGTAGCTGCTTGCAGCTAAACAAAAATTATTTTTATTTGTGTTGTCTTTACGTTTCACAGAGACTGGTGCACCAGTATCTAATAAAAAAAAGATGAAATCTTTTGGATATAAAAGCACCTAGCTGAAGAAACACCCACGCACAGCTGTAGATGTTTCAACATTTACTTGAAAATATGAATGAGTGTACAGTGAATTGGTTGGTGGTTAGATGCTTGAATTCAGCTCCATGATTCACAGAGCTGCACTGTGTTGTGGACCGAGGCACAGGGCACTTAGACAAACGAAGGCACGCAAATAACAAAACTCATTTACTTGCTTATTTACAATTAGAATGAGAAGAAACATGTTTGGTGGCTGCCTGTTTCTCAAGCTCATTATTTTTCAGCACTGGGTGAACAATCAAAGTTAAAAAAAATGGAAAGAAAATAATCAAAAATGGACCTGACAGACCTTTCCATTCATTATTAATGCTGGGGCTCAATCAGTGCCATTCAGGGTTTCATTTTTAATGTCAGAATAATGCAAAATGAAAACAGCACATTTAAGGAAAAATATAATCAAGTGAAAGCCTTTGAGTGCTGTTTTGGGGAAAAAAACAAATATAACATTTTACTCACGTGGGATTTTATGCAGTTCATTCATGAACTTGTCTTTGACTTTGGAGAACATCTCATCTTTGGTCTCGCGGGGACCGGGTCCTGCTGCCTCTGTGCTGTTGCCCGATACCTCAGGCGCCGCACTAGGCGCGGGGTTCCCCACCAGAGCCTCCCTTCGACTCATCGCTGGATGTGGCAGCCAGGCAGAAGCTAACAAAGGAAAGACAAAAGTGGGTTACCCATATTATCTGGAATATTAATAAGGAAATATCAGGCGTACATTCACAATTCTTTCAATATCTTTGTCTGTTGGTTAATATATACAGGTGCCTATGAATATGGGATGATACATTTATGTTAGACAGCTGCAGGGCAATAGTGGGAATATTGATTCATTTCACTAACTTTGAATCTTTTGATTCTGTTAAACAAAGGTTCATTCAGATTTGTTCCAGTAAATGATTTATGAGAGTATTATAAGTGAGTCACTGAATCATTCACTCAACTAATTTTGTATTGCATTGCTGAAACTAACAGCCAAACCTTAATAAAAAGGAAAACTCAAATGTCAAACTGAATAAACAACATCCCCTTTTTTGTTTAGCCATTATTGGCTGGAAGATTCTTGTTCACAAACATGTTCCAGTTCATCCTGTTTATTAATGAACAAAATTCTCTCATTCAGTGAGTCTCAGACTCAAAACACTGATTTTTTCCAGTGAAGGGGTGTGTTTGTTAACTTGGTTAAGCTGGTTCAAACAATGAAATACTATTTTACAGGCCACACAGGAAATTTGCTCAAGTCTTTTAAAGCCATCAAAGCAGTCATACGCTTTACAAAGGAAAATCAGTGCATGAAAGTGAACTTAAAGGGACAGTTCAGCTAAAAATGAAAATTATCCCATGATTCACTCACCCTCAAGGCTAGGTGTATATGACTTTCTTCTTTCAGACGTATACAAATGTCCTGGCTTTTCCAAGCTTTATAATGGCAGAGAATGGGTTTTAAGATAAAGCTGGATGGATGAAGTTCAATAAAAGTGAATCCATTCATCAAAAAAGTGGGGTCGATAAAGGCCTCCTGAAGTGCTTTGATGCATTTTTGTAAGAAAAATATCAATATTTAAAACTTTAAAAAAAGTAATTTCTAGGTTCTGCTAACTGTCATACGTGAGTTCACGAGAGTGGCATTTCCAATGAATGACGTAGGGCGTAGATGTAGCGTAAGCTGTGGTGAGAGGTGACAAATATGGAAATGCAGAGGAGAGAGCAAAACAATACACCGGTCATGAATTAGAAGTACAAAACAAGAACTGCTAAAGAAACTTGTTGGAGGATTTCGATACAAGCCATTCTTTGCTGTAAACAAAACTTGGTTCTCTCCACAACCAGCTTACGCTACGCCTACATCCTACGTAATTTGCTGGAATGCCACTCTCTCGTGAACAGAAGCTAGATATTACGGATTGTAAAGTTTCAAATATGAATATTCTCCTTATAAAAACGCATCGTTTCACTTCGGAAGGTCTTTATTCACCCCCTGGAGCTGTGTGGAGCACTTTTTATGATGGATGGATGCACTTTATTGGACCTTAAAATCTCAACAGCCATTCACTGCCATTATAAAACTTGTAAGAGCCAGGACATTATTAACATAACTCCAAATGAAAGACAGTCATATGCATCTAGGATGGCTTGAGGATCAGTAAATCATGGGGTAATCTTCATTTTTGGGTGAACTATCTCTTTAAGTTGTTCACTTAGAAGAGTCGTTCAAAAACACAGTTGTTCACAGCACCACTAATAGGGGATATAGATAGAAGCGGATAACAGGTCAGGAAGTGAGAGAAGGAGTGAGAATGAGAAAGATGAAAACTCCAGTGTGTGAGCGTCTAATTTAGTGTGCGAGGAAGGTGGAGAATGAGGTGTGATTTCAACGGGAAGCCTCGACTGCAGCATGCACTGAACGAACACGCTGCGAGGTGTGTTTAGCTGTTTAAACATCCTCCCATCCATCCTTCCTAATCTCTCTCTCGCGTTTACTCAGTCGTCTGTTCATTTACTCACTCCCTTGCCTGCAGACTCTCTCTGCTTCACCAGTTCATGTGCAGTCAGTGTTATATCTCTCTCGCCAGTACCGGCATGACCCCAGGAGGTCCTGAAGGCCCACGGCAGGTCGTAGTACGTGCTGATGAACAGCGAGCAGACTGAGAGCCTTGTTCTCTTCTAGCCACAGGACACGTAAGATCCGCCTACTCCCGCACAGCCGGTGTCGCTGCCATTGAACATGCTCTGTAATTACTGCCATTGTCAATCACTCAGATGGAATAATAATAGATGGAATGAATGCAGCAGGTACGAAAGTTTAGAGGAGTCAGAATGAACTTGCAGTAAGTTTAATTAGACTTTCTTTCGGGCAGGATGGCTCTCCTCCTTTCTCTGCAGGTGACTGGCTGGAAACACTATGAAACTGTCGGAGCTGTTGTGTTGGACAGGTTGTCATCGCTGTGCTCATGTCGCTATGGTGACAGCAGGACTGATGGCCTACAGGTTAGAGTGTGTGGTGGGTTTCTTGTAGTCTGAGAGCGCATTCAAGGGCAAACTATAAATGTGATTTCACAAAATGTTTGGTGTTTGACAGTGTTGGGGAAAGTTACCTTTAAAAGTAATCCATTACAATATTGCGTTACCATCTTGGCTATATACATTTCTGCAACACTGTAATTATGTACTTTACTCTGCATTTCGCTGCAGTTTCAAAGTGAAATTTTCAAAGAGTGGCACTAAAACACGTTCAATACGTGACCATGGCATGTTAGTATTATGCTGGTACAGGCACATATTAATGCATTTTTATTACGCTGCTTGAGGAATGTATTACACCTGTTCAGAATTCAAATATCCGGAGAGTATCGCTAAAGGTTAATGTTGGAAATAGCCCCAAAACCAGACCCAACCCTAAACCTACCCAATAGTGTTAACAAATGCAAAAGTTAAATAAAAACACATTTGTTGATGCAGCCGTGCTATTTTGACTTCCTTACACTCTAAAAAAAAAAAGCTTTTTTTACACAAATGCTGAGTTCAACTTGTTGGGTCATTTTTAACGCTGGGTTATTTTTTTTCTACCTAACCACCTTGTTAAGCCTGCCTTTTGCTTTGCATAAAATAAATGGATTTTATTCATTATAATAAAGTTTAATTTAAATTGATGTTAAAATATGTTCTTTAATATCAGTACTGTTTGTTTATGGTAGGTTTTGGAGTCATTCACGCAGTTGTGGTCTGAAGTTCGCATGTTCCCCGGAGAACAGCAGGTCTTCACTGGCTCAGATTTCAGCGACACAATGGCATGAGAATTAGCCCTATTTTGGTAAAAAGCGAATTCAGAGAACAGTTGAATACACTAAAATTAAAATGCTACTTTTAAATGTTATTTTAACCAATAGTTAACTTGACTCAAAAAAAACCCCACCATGTGTTCTGTCCAATAATTAACCAACGCTGGGTTGCCAAATAACCCAAGTTGGGTTGTTTTTAACCCAGCATTTTTAGTTTTATTGAACTGTAGTTTAACAGGGTTTGTACTGGAGCTCTTCATCACTCAAGTGCAATGCCGTTTTGCGTGAGCTACCAAGCAAACCTATTGGATTAGAAAACTCATGCATATAAAGCTGTATATGTGACGACAAGGTTCAAAAGTAGCAATTTCCAAATCACGCAGGATGTTAAAACTGTTTTGAAGTCATGACAAAGTAACTGTGCAAGTAATTGTGTGAAAATTAGGCTAAATTAATCAAAACTCTGTACCTATAAATCATACTTTGTGTGAAAAGGACTAAAAGTAGTCGAGTTTTACTGCCTCTAGTGTTTATTTCATCTGGAAACTGCAGTGATTTGTATATAAAGGAATGTTTTTTTTCAGATTTGCAGAAATGTATATAGAGGCACGTATTTCCACTGAGCCTACAGTATGTTGTGTGTTACTTCCTAAAAAGGTAACTTCTTATAACAAAGTACTATTTTTGGCAAATGTAAAAAGCCCTTTCTCACCAAAAGTGAAATGAATAATCCTCAGACTGAAGGAAATATAAATTCAAAATTCACAGTGTTAATCAATAAACATACACACACACACACAAATTCACAGGGATATCCTCCACCTCAATACAAATCAAAGTATCATAGCTTTAATAGTAGACACCATCAATGTATCGCTTTATAGCCACAGTACTTTTTTTTTTATAAGGAATAAAGATGTTGACCAACAGCTGGTCAAGCCTGTGAGCTGCTGGCTGCAAACTGCCGCTAATGATTTCACCACACCCTAACCAAGCTGCAGACTCTATGGGGAAGTGTTTACATATGTACACAGCAGCAGCTGTGTGGTCTGCTGACACAATAGGGTGTGAAGAGCACAGGATTCGACAGCTGTGACACTCACTAGCTATGGCTAGCTTTGGTTACACATCTCAATTCAGATCAAATTCAGTTTCTATAAGATTTTTGTAGTTGCCATGTGTCTAAGACAAAAAACTGATCAGGCACTGACCTTTAAAAAGCTACATGTCAAGTCTGGGCTAGTCTGGTTAACACAAGGTATGCTACTATACTATCATTTCTCAAAATTTCACATTGCAAATTTGTCCTTGTAGTGTATGAGAGAGAAAAAAAAATTGTAGAAGGATGCTTGGGTGGATTGGTTCTTTGCAGAGGAAGGTTTCTGGATCACGGAGCTTCTCCTGACAGTCGAAAGCCGCTGTGTTTTTTGGAGCGGCGTGTCACTCTCGTGATATGATGTGGGCGGCAGTTGAGCTGGCAGCCAAGCTGAACTTTGGGAAGGTGGAGGAGGATGGGGGGAAAAGATGGATTTTGTGTGCGTTTGTGTGTGTGTGTATGCCGCACGTATGAATAGCACTGCCGCACACCTGCGAAGCTAGACTGCTTCACATGGTGAGTCATAGAAGTCCATTATAGACCTACACAAAAAGCCATAATTACTCACAAGCGGGTCGAGGCTGTGCAAGAATGTCCATTAGGCCATTACTATTTGTATCACACAGACAAAAGCAAGTTGCACGTTTAGGGGCTAAAACAGCAGGATGCAAGAGACATGCCTGTAGGAGGCAACTTTGAGTAAATCAAATTAAAGTGCTCAGTGTACAGCCTTCACAAGGAACACACACCCCTCCATCTAAATAGCAAAGCAGCCATTTTAAAGCAAAGCTCACATTTAGGCATATACGCTAATCATCCAGACTTTAAAAAAATGGTAATGATGTCTCTGCAGGTCTCTATTAGATTTCAGAGCTCTAATAGCAGGAGCTGTTCTTGAATTTGGAGTTTTTTTGTAGTGTGCCTTTTAGATGAATGATTCATTGAAAACACACTCTCTTTGATGATTTGTACGTACAGAGTACGTTCACACAACGGCCAAAGAACATCTACATGTTCATTTCCAGATGCCTTTCAGTGAACAAATCAGAACTTTGGGGGGCTGGTATTACTAACCATAGTCTCACATTGCTAGACTGTCAGCATAAAATGTAATCTAATTTGAAACTCATTAATTACTCACCCTCATTTGTTCCAAACACGTAAGACCTTCGTTCATCTTTGAAACACAAATTAAGATATTTTTGATGAAATCCAAGTGCTTTCTGACCTTGCATAGACAGCAACGCAACTACGATGTTCAAGTACCGACTCAGAAGAGAATTACTTGTTGAATAAAGTCGTTATTTTTGTTTTCATTGCATACAAAAAGTATTCTTGCAGCTTCATAAAATAACGGTTGAACCACAGATGTCACATGGAATATTTTAACGATGCCCCTACTACCTTTCTGTGCCTTGAATGTGGTAGTTGTGTTGCTGTCTACGCAGGGTCAGAAAGCTCTCGGATTTCATCAAAAATATCTTCATTTGAGTTCCAAAGATGACCAAAGGTCTTACGGTTTTGGAACAACATGAGTGTGAGTAATTAACGACAGAATTTTCATTTTTGAGTGAACTACCCCTTTAAGTCACCAACCTACCAGACCTCAACAAACCCGCCCCAAAGTCTGGCAGGTCAGATGCATCAATTTGTGAATAACTACTGACTTAGCTACTTAATTGCAACTAAACTATTTAAACTACACTAACTGCATAATGTGCTTCCAGGATGCACCGTACTCTCTTTACCCAGCCCAGTATGGGCCATGGCACTGAGCAGGTGAAAAATCCTTACCCAATTACCACTCTGCCAGATGGCACAGCATGGCTTTCATTGCACTCGCTCCGGTGCTCTGCGCATCAAACCGCGCTTCTCTCCCTCCTTTCCTCGCTTCCTGCTTCATCCCCCCGTTTTCCCAACTGGGTTACGCTCCTCCACCGAAACTTCCACTGCTGCCAGAGCAAAACTACAGCTCTACACCCTATCTATTCCACGCAGTAAGACACACTGAGCATTGCTTTTGTGTATGCTGGGTTGTCATTTGGTGCTTGAGTTGCTTCTACTTTGATTGGACTCTTCGCTTCTCACTTTTGAAGGCCCCAGAGTGTGTTTTCTAAACTGTGGCACTTAAAACTGCGTCAGAGTGATGCCTCCGCCCATAAACACTCTGGCGATAAACGTTAGTCATGTTATCACGCGAGGGAGGGCAGGTGAGGATGCTTGGGCCCATGCCATTGCGCTTTCTTTCATCATGCAGAAATTAAAATAGTGGCGCAAAGCGCATGCCTTGAATCACAATGAATGCTTTTCGCTTTGGACTTTGATCTTGTTCGTCTATATGTCCTGGTTTAAATTCAAGGCTTAATCAAGCATGTAATCATCAATTACTTCCACTTAACTGGAGCTGACTTCCATTTGTCACCAGCGATACAGCACTGCAACATGTTTATTGCATATTAAAAAACAAATGCATGCATAATGCAATCAAGAAATGGTAGTGTGGATTTGCAACCGAGAGAAGACATTTTATATTCACTGATGCACTGAATCTCAATGACCAATCAACATGTGCGTAATGCGTCTTCACAAGTTCGATTGTGTTTGAGTCATTTCTGTGAAATACTTGCAGATGCACCAGTCTCTCAGCACTGGGTGTGAAATGGTGTGGATGGCTGTGATTTTGCTGGAGTTGTCATGAAAATGTCTACAATTATATTTAGATGCTTTTGTATGCACATGTATATACAGTAACATCAAAAAGTATTCATCTAGTTGATCACATATTGTTCTGCTGTCATGCAAAGCCCAATTAAAGTTTAAAAGCCTTTCAAAATGGAAAATCACAACTCTAATTAGATGAGGTACATTTTACAAAGTTGTAAATCGTCGATATGTACACACCTGGGACAGCATATAATTTGAATTAAATGTATTAATGTGAAACACTGCTATGTTACAGTAGGCATATCATCTGTATTACTTTCTGAAACTAATACAAATTCTTAATAACAAACGAAAATGCTTATTTACCATTTTTAATAATAAAAACACTGCCTACCAGTACTAAAACCAGAGTAATGCACCGCCAATTTATTATTTTTTTTCTTTTTAAATGGCACATATTGAAGATAAAGAAGTAACTGGAGTATGAGACAAAGTTGTTAGCAAGAAACAAAGTGAAAAAATACCTAAAACTGTTGTGTCACTTTATTTAATTTGCATTGGAGAACAGGTGACAATTCCATCTCAATGAGGGTGTTGAGAAAAGTAAATTGCTAATTGTGGGAAATGAATGTTCTTGAACGCATATTGTTTTATTTATAGATGTGTTCAATTTATTGTGTTACTGAAGGGAGAAAAAAAAATCAAAGTGTTAAAATTTAGAGGTGTAACGAACAAAACTGCAAAAAAAAATGCAAAGTGGAGGGAGAAAGCGCTCTGTTCTGTAAGTTTGTGTGATTGTGTATGTAAAAGGAAGCAAGTGAGGTGAAAACAGTCTGATCTCTGTTTGATTGTTTTTTGATGTGACTGTATGAAGCTATTTTTCTCAGAGGATTATAGTACAGTGACTGAAAAATATGTAATGTAAACAGAATTTAACCATTTGATATATACTACATTAGAGAACGGTAAACATAATAATATAGCATGGTACTTTTTCAACAGTTTAACAGACATCTCCCACATTTATAAACATGCTAAATTCAGCAACTTAACATGCATAACCTCGTTTATTTCTAATGTTGTGTTTGCATGAATAATACATGCGGTTGTAGATAGCTGACTGTACAAAGTGAGTCAAGTACAAAGGAAAAGTTCAAACCAAATCATTATTTGAGCTAGCAGTGAGGTGCATATATCAGCTGTAATGACTCTGGAAAAAGCTGGAGTGGGAAGCGGCTAATGGTGCGTAATCGTTTTGTCAAACAACGGGTCCGAAGCAGAGGAAGCAGAAAAGAACAAAGTAAAAGGACACATTTGGTTGAGTCTTAAAAAAAACACATCTGGATGAATGCTATGGTTTGGATCAATAGTACAAATCAATAAGATGAGAAAGCGAAAGAAAGAGGAGGAGAGATGAAAAACACTGGTAACACAAACTGGCAAGAGATTGGACGCTACAGGCAATGAACAAGCGTGAAAACGGATGAGCAACTTCAACCTCTCAGCGGCAAAAACAACAATCATGTTTTTGTAGTTATATTTGATTACATAATGACCCTTTGTAAATACATATCGACATTTAGCTTATTCGGCTCTTCAATAGATTTTCTTTTGTGTTTAATCAAACAAAAATTATAGTCAAACTTTTCCTTTAAAGCACCTTTTCCCTTAGCCTTACAAAACCGCAGGAAGAAAACTACCGAAATACCAATATAACCGGCTGTAGCTTTACAGATAAAGCGTGTAACCACATGTAATTGAAAAATGATGTTTTCACACAGGTTTATCGTGAGAAAGGATACATGAGTATTTTAATGTCAAACTCTTGTGTTTACACAGGTAAGTTTTAATCTAGTTTTGACGTTGGCATTCATAATGTTGTGTTTCATTTAAAGATAATGTTTGCCAAGACGTTCAAATTGCTTTCCCGTGGAGATAAAGCAATAATCATAACAAAGGGAAATCTTTTGATCCGAAGGGAGAACCAACAACGCAATTATATTAAAATGAAATTTAAAAAAGAAAACCAAACACAATTAAAGGCTGTATGACAGCACATAAATAGTTCGCTTGTGTTGCGTCAAACAATTAAGAGCACTTTATTGAATTGCATGACGCTTATCAGACAAATAGTAATTAAAGCCTCTAAAGTAAATGCCATTTCATTTTATGATCAAAACAAGTGTTATCTATAAAGAAACAGTACATGAACTATATGAATATGCAAAGTGCATACTAATGTATTTCAGTGCACGCTGCAATTTGGACAGCGGATAATTAGTATCAGAACATTCCAGGACTATAGTTTAAAGGCTAAAATACACTACACAAGTTTTAAAATCTGAACACTAGGCATCATACATTTGTTGAAGATGCAAGTAGTTACAGAGGAAAAATTGGGCATCATACACTAAACGACTGAGGATCACACACTACCAGACTTTCAAGTTGTTCTGATCATAAACTCAACTCAAAATGTCTAACGTTTCATATCCTCTGACTGGATGGAATTAGAGTCAAAAGCTAAAAAGAAATCTGTGTCTGTGTCCATCATACACTACACAATTTTCTATGAAATCTGTCAACTCAAATCTGCAGACTGGCTCTGACTTTCACCAGCTAGTGTTGACACCTCCAGTCTGTAAATTAGGGGAGAAATCTGGGCAAATACTGTGTAGTGTATTCCAGCCTTAAGTGTATGGTTAAAGCCATTTCCAGTTTTCAATAAATAATATATTTATATGTTAAGGTACCGTTTCTATTCTATAGTCAGTGTATGTTTTCATGAGCTAGAGGTTAGTAGAATAATTAGGCCACAAGGAACAAACTGAAATGTCAAGGGCAAAATGTACAATATGAATGTATAATTCACTTCTTTTTCAGCAAAACTTGCCAGGGGGATTGTAGTAATTAACCTCTAGGAGGCTTTAACTTTGCTATGGGACAAGGTGACATTATAGCAAATTATTACACGGCTTACACAGTGGAATACTTGATTCTGATTGGTCAGTCACCACATTCCAAAGTATGATATTCCCTGTTAACAACCGGTAAAGACTAATAACACAGGTTCATCCGGGTAACTCGCTCTCATGTTCCATACCAATGCAGCTTCTGTCATGTGACGATTATAATGGATTATAAGAAAACTAAAAAACTGGTAAGATTTTGAAACATCTTAAATTGATATCTTTTATCTTTTATTTATGTGGTGAAATGGTGTGGTATGACTGCGCCGTCTTTCTTCACTGAAGCTTTGCGTTCAAACAATTCAACTCAGATCAACGTTTTATGTTTAATCATTTACTTTTGTTGCAAGCAGCCGTGTAATAAGCCTGATAATGTACATCCAGCCGGTTGTTATCGCAAAATAAAGCCCTTCAATCTTATTCAAGAGCCTTCCACTTTGTGTCAGGCTGCTGATAAGCTTTTTGGGCTTTATTCTGCGATAGCAACGGGCTGGATGTACATTATCATTATCCCTTACATAGTCAACCTCAGGTAAAATGGATGAAAACAAACTAAAAACCTGTCTGTCTGTCTATCAGTGGTGTGTGGTGGTGTTCTGAAATGAGAAGGCAAAGTTCTCAAAGTTTTTTTTTTTTAATCAAATGTAAATTCATGCCCCAGTCACCTTTTCTTGATTAAATAAACATTACTTACACTGTAAGAAAAAGATTACGTTAACAATGTAATCAATATTCTATTTATCTATTTATCTATCTATTCCAAAATAATAACTCAGGTAGTAACAATTTAAATAATATATTTTATTTGTGAACTCATGTTGAGCTATTCTTTTTAATAACGTCTTTTTAAAATTTTAACTATTTTTTAATTTTTCAGATCATTAGTCAACAAAGCTCACAGAGACTTTGACTTTAAATTTCATCAAGCTGATTACTCACTTAAAATTCCACAGATCATAATTTCATGCCATTTTAAGTGTTATTTTGATGTAACAAAGCGGTCATTTCTAAATGTGAGTTGTTTACTTGCTTTTTTAAATTAGTCTTCCCATTAACTAAATTAAATTGTTTATTCAGACTGATTTGCGAACACTGAACGTGCACAAACACAAGAGAAGGGTTTTTTCACATGAGCCAATCACAGCTGATCATACCAGTCACATCCAATCATATTACCATGGAGGCATTGCCTCCTCTCACAAGACTTTCCCCTATTCATTCTCAATTACCCACCATTAAACCCACCGCATGCTTTAGAGGGTCTTTTAAAACTCAATGGGCTCAGGGGAGGCGAGAGAGACGCGGGCTCCTGTTGTAACTTTACCTGTTGGTGTCGCAAAAAACGAGTGACTTAAACACTGTTTAATGTTATTTTTGTAATATTGGTATTGTTTAATTTTTCTACTACAATTTTTTTTTGAGGAGACACTTCCTCCCTTGCCTCCTTGGAGAAAACCCCCCTGCTGTCTATCTATTGTAGTTACAAGCAATGAATCAAATTTAAAGGCAAAAAAACATACATTTTAGACCATTCTTACAAAGAAATTCTGGGCATCACTATTGTACAATCACTCCATCAGGCCAAACCTTGAAAGAAACCAGGTTGACCGTTGATAACGCACTGTGTGTGTCGGCATTTATATGTGAATAGGTGAGTGAAATAGAGAGAACTGAAAGTAAGATAAGAGCAGTAGAGTCCTCCGGTGTCCAGGGGCTGTGCTTAAGTCCCCTGCAGTCCATCTCTAGGGTAATGAAAGTGGAAAAGTTATTAACCTCGCTTTGCTGCAGGGCCACTGCCTCTCTATTTAGCCCATGCACAAAATCCCCCCCTTTTTCAATTACCTCTCGCTACCGCAGAGGATGATGAAAAACTCCTAAATTCCTCCTCTTTGTTGCTTATAAACTACCCTGGAAAACGGACTTGAGACAGCGAATGCAGAATCGCATCAACTTGGGCAGAAAACCCGACGTGTGAGAGGAACCCTCAGGGCATCGCTCGCTCATCGGCTCACAGCTGCTCTCATTTAAACCCTGAACAAGTGTAAATAATGGACGTTTGGCTGAGGCAGGGCAGATCTGCTGGGGAATGAGGGTACATTTGGGAAGCGAGAAGTGATGGGAGTATTACAGACAGGTTTTTTGGCATATGAGCGTTTTCGTAAGAACAGCAAGCCAGCTGTTGCCTCAACACAACTTTCATCCCGACGGAGACCCAAGTTCAAGCCAACTGTGTTTTTTTAACACCCCGACTTATTTGTGACCAAAAAGCACCAATCATTTATTCATTAACATGACACCAGTCAAACACCAGTCATTAAATGCTATTAGTCATCCAGTGTAGGCAATGGCCCCAGGCCAGGATGTCTGTTGTTTATTTCATCATGTTTTTTCTTGCTTTAGTGTAATTGGGTTTGTAGGAGCCCTGAGCCTCTCTCATGTACACCCACACACACACATTTAGTGGTATAAAGGGATAAAGAGTGACGTCTCATGTGGAGATCCCTACGGAGCTTGGCGTCATGGCCACTAGCATCAAGCTGCACATATATATATGTACAGGTGGGAAGGTGAATCAGCAGGTCAAAGAATAGCTTAGTGCAACAACTGAATAAACATACATTCACAATGACGATACGGTCAGGTCTGAAAACATACATCACCACAAAACAAATTTTCCTGAAAAAAAAAAAATATTTATGCAGACCAAGGCTACTTAAATTGTCTCTATTTGCTATCCATTAAGTTTCATTGCGGTAGGAGAAACAATTGAGATATTAAAGAGATCTCATTTGTGACCCTGGACCACAAAACCAGTCATAAGGGTCAATATTATTGTAATTGAGATCTTGAGATCATCTGAAAGCTGAATAAGCTTTCCATCGATGTATGGTTTGTTAGGATAGGACAATATTTGGCCGAGATACAATTATTTGAAAATCTGAAATCTGAGGGTGCAAAAAAAAAAAACCTTTAAAGTTGTCCAAATAAAGTTCTTAGCAATGCATATTACTAATTAAACATTAGGTTTTGAAATTTACAAAATATTTTCATGGAACATGATTTTACTTAATATCCTATTGATTTTTGGCATAAAAGAAAAATCTATAAGTTTAAAATATATCATATTCATATGAGAAGTTCAATTTACCCTTCAAATGTTTCATAACTTCCTGTAATTAACAGGTCAGTAATGACCAAAAAGCAAGAAAATTCTATAAACTTCCAAATAAACCAGTGCCTTGTCTATCTACCATGTGAAACACATTTCACACAGCTCTCCATTTTGTACTAAGCCTGCTGCCATTTTACGACACTGAGGTGAACAGACACACTACGTGGGTTAAAAAAGGATATCTTTCAAAAAAAACAGGAAGGAGGACAGAGAAAGAGACAGAATGAGGGAAAAAACGACAGCAGACAATAAAGGGGGAGAAAAGGGACTGGAGAGGGCAGGACCCTTGGGGCTAGCTCGCTCAGAAAGATCAGAAGTGACAAGGTGAAGCAGAGCATGATGGGATTCCACTCTGCCTGTTTGGTATTTTTGAGAGAAGGCTTATATAAGTGATATGAATACAGCAAGAGATACATATAAATCTACAATATAGGCAAAATAAAGCAATAACCGTAAAAAGTACTTTTCTTAATAACAAAGGCAAAATGTTAAAAGTGGCGAAACCAGTGGCGACGACAATGTTGAGTATGTTTTATCTTATTTTGCACTGTTAACCTGCATAATGAGCACGGTACTTCACAGGAAAATGACTCCACATTATTTATTACAGAGATTGTAAGGCAGTGCTGTACTAATATTAAGTCTATTTTTATTCTACTTCTCCTCCTTCACAATTTCCTGCAATTAATTTAGCATGAACTACTAAAGATAGACATATAATTTCAGTCTTAGGATCTGTTTTTTTCCTATAAATGTTAAATTTAGGGTTAAAATTTAGAAAATCACCCACTGACCCCTTTTAATTCATTGCAATTTGACCTGAACCGACTACAAAACAAACACTGTTTAACTGGAATTTGAACTTACTGAATTAAACACATTCAAAACAGGATGTTTGGTTTTGCAACACTAGTTTTCAGACAAACCCTTTTGACTAATTATGCCTTTAAATGCAAGTGAACTATAATTATGATTTTCACAGTTCAACTGTCAAAACACTCCTTTACTTAGCATTCTTTTACAATGATTCGTTCCATTCTTTCCAGTCTTTCCTTAAAGGAGAAGTTCACTTCAGAATGAAAATTTCTTTATAATTTAATCACCCCCATGTCATCCAAGATGTTCATGTCTTTCGCAAACTACGTTTCTGGAGGAAACCATTCCAGGATTTTTCTCCATCTAGTGGACTTCAATGGTGGCCAATTGGGGTGTAACGATACATGTATTCGTACCTAACCGTCACGGTACGGGCATCTCGGTTCGGTGCATGAGGCCTTACAACAAATACAGGCAATTCAAGTTTTGTGTTTATTACTTCAACTTTCCTCATGCCAGCAAAATCAACTTAAACAAAAAACAAATAGAATGTCGCTTTCTGCCATCTGAGTTTCCTTTCTGTCACAAAACTGAACTGAAACTCAGCAAATAAAGGCTACGTTACGTGACGCACAGTTTTTTCCCTTGTCTGTCAGTTAAAATTAAATATAATATAATATAATATAAATATAATATAAATTAAATATATTTCAAGTACTTATTCCTTGTATGTATACATGTACTGCAGATTTTATAGCCTATATATGACATTAATTTGATATAATATTTAGTATTTTCACACGTAGATGCATAAAAAAAATTGTAACCGAGGTACGTACCGAACCGTGACATCTGCGTACTGTTACACCCCTAGTGGTCAACAGGTTGAAGGTCCAAATTGCATTTCAATGCAGCTTCAAAGGGCTCTACATGATCCCAGCTGAGGAACAAGGATGTTATCTAGCAAAACGAGCGGTCATAAAAACGTTTATACTTTTACATTAATTTAAACATGTTTTCACATTGGAAAAGTCACATGTGGTTAGTTCTTAGTTAGTTCTTAGGGTAGGTTGAAAAACTCCATCTCACTTTCTCCTTCAACTTCAAAATCGTCCGACGTTATTTTACCTGTTTTTGTAAAGTGCGTTTGGCTTTGTAAACACTGGGTCGGATGATTGGTAATTTGTGAGATCGAGCTAGTGCAAGACGAGCATTTGTGGTTAAAAAGTATATGAATTTGTATTTTTTTAGAATATGACCAATCATTTCGCTAGATAGGACACTTATTTCTCAGCTGGGATCATGTAGGGCACTTTAAAGCTGCACTGAAACTGCAATTTCAACCTGTTGGCCACCACTGAAGTCCACTATATGGAGAAAAATCCTGGAGTGTTTTCTTCAAAAACCTTAACTTCTTTTCGACTTGAGAAAGTCAAGTCATTTTCATTCTGTAAGTGAACTTCTCTTTTAGAGTCAATTTTCAAATTAAACTTCAGTTCTATGCTATTTACAACCACAGTTCAAACTGAATTGGTCTTTAGGTATTGTAAAATTCTATTCTACTGTGCGCAGCACTGACGTGCACAACAGTTTGATAAATACGGCCTGTATAAAAGCTTTAATGCGTGTTCGAGCAAGTGCTAAACAGCTCATAATGTCATACAAGGGCAGAGGGGTGATTAAACAACAGCAGCAATCTGATTACATTTGTAGCCAGGTTACTGTTGTGTTTATGAGTGAGTGTGTGTGTGAATGTGTGTGAGAGAGAGAGAAAAGAATTGATTGGTATACCCTGTTACTTCTCTTTTTATTCTTTATAGGTGGATGTCAGATGTGATGCAGTGTGTGCTAGTAGATTGCTTTTGGACCAAGGGCTCGGCCTTTCTCTTTCTCTCAGTCCTTCTCACCTGTGATTTACAGTGCCTGCAAGAGCCCTGTACACCACTCTAATTGAAAAGGAAAGAATGGGACGGACTAAACTGTCAGCGCACAGGACACCTGACCGTCTCACTCCACCAGTTCCTCTACACAGATGACGGCTTTAGAAAGAAACAACATTAAATTTAACATAACATTAGTAGCTCAAAACAAACACTCATAAATATCACTACTTGGGAGCGGGGCCCATCAAAAATGGTTTGTTGGGGCACCCCAAGATTTGTGGTGCACTATCTACTAATTTGCACTGTTCTCCTTCCACAGATGCAGCTCTTAACAACTCATTCTGCTCTCTCCAGGACTCCCACGTTGGCGAGTCTTTCATTTTTTGTAGATAAAGAGGGTATTTTGCAGCTGGCACTTCACACACACACTCACACAGGCAGTCAGTATGTACTTGCAAGGGCTATTTGTCCTGAGAGTGTGAATTTGAATACATTTCAGCGTTGTGTAACGCTTTGCATTTTAGGATTTTATCCTACGGAGTGGCTTTACAAAAAAGATGAATCCACCGCTGCTGGCAACACTATGAATTCACCGGTTTTGTGATTTACATACTTCCACAGGCAGTCGAAGAGTCTCTTCTAATCTCAGAAGGCTTTGGCCTAATCCAAACCTCCTCAGGTTTTCCCCTTGATTAATTTAGAAGAATAGCAGACAGGTTCAATCCGGACTGCTCACCTGCCCCCTTTCATTCAGTATTAAATTTAAAGCCCATAGGTGAGGATTTAGGTTTAAGACCTTGGTTTTGTATTTGATTTTTAAGTTGGTCGATTTACTTCGTGTCAATGGGCAGCTACAATGGGCAGCTACTTTGTATTGGGAAAATATATATTTTAGGGGAAGAGAAAGGCTCTAGAACAGTTTGCTGTGATTTGATTTCAGTAACATATTTTAATTATAAAATCTGACAGCAGAGAATAAACCATGCATACAATTTGCATATTAAAATTTAACTCGTAAGCAGCAATTAATACTATTTGCATTCTTAATACAAATTTCAGATCTTTTTGTGCATATTTCAATAGTGTATGCAAGTTTCTGATCTTTCAAAATGTATTTTCTTCTTAATATAGTAATAATTAAATATTCTATTTTGTAATTATAATATAGTAGTAATAATAATACTATTATTATTATTAATAACTGTAATAAATAATAATTCCCATATAATAATTCCCAAATTAAATAATTAAATAACATAATTCCCAAATTTAAAAAGCATAATTTCAAATTACACAAGTAAAATGCAGTTGATGCAGTTCATTTACATTAAGGCAATCAATTTAGCTTCATACGCATATATATATATATATATATATATATATATATATATATATGCAGAACTCTTGCTGAGAAAGCGCCATCTTAACTAGTTTAGCCAACAAGTCTTCCATCAAAAAGTTGCATGACTATTCAGCTAGATCAACACCAAACCAGCAGTCTATCCTGTAGGCACAAGCATATTAGTGTGATTTCTATTCGCAAATAAAGTCAATTCTGGCATGTTTCTTCACACGCTAGCAGAACGAAAAAGTGATAGACGAAGACAGAGAGAGGTGAGGATGAAAGAAGAGGAAGTGTGATAGAGGGTTCTGGTGTGTGTGACGCTTGGACTCTGACAGGTAATCTAAAGTGCAGTGGTTGTAGTGTTCAGCATTCTCCTCTCTGATGTGAATTGACAGTCACAGGACAGTCTGACTGATGTTTCCACTTCTCACTCCCTGCATGTCTCAACAAGCTGTAACATCTCTCTTTCCATCTCACTCTCTTTCTCATTCTGTGAAGGACAAACTGTGCTGGTGAAGAACGTAGATGAAATAAACCTATAGAAGCCAGTGTATAGTCTAGTATAAGTTTCCACACTCCTTCAGAATCTGTCAGATAATAAGATTTTGTAATAATAAAATTACATTTCCTTTTATTTCTATTTATTTAATGTTAATCATTACACAAATTCTGGAAGCGGTATGTAAACTTACAATTACAACTGTAAGATGCTCAAAGCAGAAGGCAGATCCAGAGGACTTGAGGGTTGAGCAAGGCAGAAAAATCTGTCCTGCATTGACGTTTTACTCATCAAAGCTAATTAGTATTACGATTATAAGTAGACTGAGGAAATAGAGAGAGAGAGAGCTGTCAAGCTCATCAAGTGAAGACTGTTTTCATTGCTCAAGTCAAGAATCATTACAATCATTTACAACTGCGCAGGCAAAGCCACGATTGACGATAACAAACCTGTCAGAGAGAGTCTCAATATAAATATCCTATTTGTTATTTCAGAGATTTCGATTGCTCAATGCAACAAGATTCTTCTCCAGATAATTGAGGAAATCTTAATATTAAGACTTACAGCTTAATTTAACATAAATGATGTCTCTTACTGAAATTTATAGTAGAAAACCCATTAAAAAGAGTTACGTTATTTAAAATATCCACATCGTTTTTTTTTTTTTTTTTTTTTTACATATTTTGGAATGGAGAGGGCACCATTATTTCAGTGACATCAAATGGTTGCACTCTGTGAGCTACTGGCACTACCTGTTGCTATTTTTACCGCAACAACTCGTAATACACAACTTGGAAAATAAAAAACTGATATGATGACCAAAGCTACTAAAAGAGCTTACAGGTGGCAGTGGATATAAGCACAGACTTAAACCAAATGCCAAACCATCGATTTTCCTCACAAGGAGTCCAAACGCCCCTGGATATTGAGTAAAATCCTCGCTCAGAAACACCAGCAGTGGCATCATGACAAGCGTCGGCATGTTTATGTCAAGATGGCATCTAGCGTTTCTTGTCTCTGCCATTTGTAAGCCCTTCAGTAACTGTGGATTACTAAAAGCCTCAAAGGCATCAGGGCTAAAGTGGAGAGAACAAAGACGTGGGTCTTTAGTAAGTTTTATTCGTCCACAGGCATCTTCCCTTTCTTTTCTCTTCTTCTTATCGCTAGGAAAGTAAAGAAGACTTAAATTGCTTCTCGTTACCCTTCGACTGAAAATGACAACCAAAAGCCACATAATGTGGCATTGTATCAGTATTTTATTTTCAGAGTGTTGGGGTAAAAATAGCAACAGGTCTTACCGAGTGCAACCATTTGACGTCATTGAAATAATGGCACACCTCATAGTCCAAAATATGTGTAAAACTACGTGGATTTTTCAAAATAACGCGTTTCATGGGTTTTCTACTACATATTTCAGTTATAGACATCATTTACGTTATATTAAGCCACAGAAGTCTTAATACCTGAGGGGAAATTAATACTTTGGTAACCTCATGCACACCTCACCCTTACATGGCCAATGATATACACATCTATATATATATATATATATATATATACACACACAAACACTCCAAAACTACTGAGTCACATATAAAAATTCAAAGATGTACCAACAGCATACTAAAAGCTGATTTGCACTAAAAGAGTTTGTGTGCTCGTATCTAGCCTCTGTTCAAATGCTATTTTAGATGCCATTTGACTAATGCTGGGGGTGGGGATATTGATCTTGCTGAAGCGTTTTTGTAAAGGATTTTTGTTTGTGCAAAAAACATTAGAAAGATCTCCCACTCTTCCTCTCTCTTTTTATCTCACTCACTTTCTGAAAAGGTTTGTTGAGATGGTACTGGTAATAGTAGCAAGTGGATTGTCAAAAGCGGAGGGTGTCTTGATGCTTCAGTGTCTAAAAGGTCCTGTCAATCGACTCAACAAAAATAACCTCGTCTGGCTCGTCTCCAATTACAATGCCAAAAATGGCAGGAGAAATGTAATTCCTATCGATCCCCACCTCTTTTAACAGCTCAATGACTGGGACACTGGCCAGTGAAGGGGAGGCACAAGTAAAGAGACAATGAGGAAGTGAGAGCGCCACCTGCAGTCAGACCTGAAAGGTGGCTAGGGTGAATCCACCATAGGACCACACAGTGTTACCTTTAAGAGTGCAAAATAGTTCAATCCAGCACCACACTCAGGTGTGAAAACTCCAAACGGTTCCCCACAGCAGCGTCGTCGCCGAGCAAAACAAGTGTTAAACGTTTCAGATGGCTGGTCCGTCAAATAAAGCCATCTGCTAATTCCTAACAAATGAATCGTAAGGCGGCAGGCTTAGCCGTTCCTTTATAAGCACTGTCGGCACGGCCTCTCTTCTCTAAACGTCTGCATTTGCAGCAGTCAGACAGTGGGACATTTAAACAAGCTTGTTAATTAATTAAGCATGGCTGAGTGGTATTTTGGAAACGGGAGTAACTGAATGAGACAGAGAGACAGTGGAAGACAGACAGACTAAGCCAAGATGAGTATGTTCTGACCTCTGTTAGGGCGTGTTTGCTGTGGAGGAAAGATATCGTTGTTACCGAATCCTAGAGTCTTTGTGCTGCAGCACGAAGAAAATATTTACTCAGCCATCATGTCATTATGTCCTACACACTCAATCTGACCTAATTTTACCTTTGGACACATCCATTTGAGTAAACACCAGCATTGTGTGCAAGTCTGGTATCAAACTAGCCATTGAAAACGTTAATGTACTTTCGCTCGGTTCAAAGTAAGCCATTTCCAGAAGTGGCTATTAGTGCTTTTCCCAGAACACTGAAATATCTTTCCTTCTAGTGATCTATGCAGATAAGAGGTCTGCTACCAGAACTGAGCTCAGCGAGACCCAATAAACTAATGAATTTGGATCAGATTAGTTTTATGAACCATTTGTTCATTCTAATACTATACATTTATTTTTGTTCTTTCCCATTTGATGAGTGTGTGCTGTAATTGCTTTCCTGACTTCAAAGGATGACTATAGTTAAAAAAAAAAAAGCATTTGAGTGTGGGTTGTTCAGGAGAATATCAGTGGACCTACTGAACAAGTCAATATTGTAAGTCTAAACAAGACAAACTGAATGAACTGGGAGATCTTGTGCATGAACAAACTGAATGAGGCATCGTGAATGAGGATCTGCTGATGGACTAAAAAGCAAAAATGCCTATAGAAAAAGAGTCACTGACAACAAAAATCGGTGAACAGATTAAAAACACTAGATCAGATATTATGTACTATAAAAATATGGTAGCCCGTTTCCCCCACTGAATAAAAAATAAAAGAAGTAATTTTGAATTTTTATCTCACAGTTCTTACTTTTTTCTTGCAATTGCGAGTTTACGTCTTACAGTTCTGACCTTTTTTATAGGAATTGTGAGAAACTCGCAATTGCGAGTAATAAAGTCAAAATTGCGAGATATAAACTTGAAATTCTGAGTAATGAATGGATAACTGTGAGATATAAACAGACATTTCTGGCTTTTTTTTTTTTTTTTTTTAGAATTGCATGATAAAACTTATGTTCTAAAGCAAGAATTGCGAAATGCAAACTCATAATTGAGAGAAAAAAGTCGGAACTGTGAGATAAATATCCGCAATTACCTTTTTAAAAAAATTTTATTCAGTGTCGGAAACGGGCTTCCATACAAAAACAATTCTATACATAATTTAATTTAATTTAATTTTTTTGGATTAAAGTTGATTAAAAAAAATGCAAACACCTGTAATGTTACAAAATATTTCTAAATCAAGGAAAAAAGAAATTGTTGAATAAAGTCATTATTTTTTTGTCTTTGCACACAAAAAGTATTCTTGTAGCTTCATAACATTACGGTTAAACTACTGATGTCACATGGACTATTTTAATGATGTCTTTACTACCTTTCTGGCCCTTAAACATGGTACTGTAGTTGCGCTGCTGTCAATGGAAAGTCAGAAACCTTTCAGATTTCATCAAAAATATGTAAATTGTGTTCCGAAGATGAACAAAGGTCCAATGTATTTGAACGACATGAGGGTAATTAACTGATGACAGAATTTTCATTTTTGGGTGACACTATCCTTTTAACATCCATGCAGTCCTCTTACGCAAATCTCTTTTAGCAATCAGAAAAGTTTGCCTGTACAACTGCAATGTGTCTCTGAAGTTTCAGCCGAATTATTTTCACTTTCTCTTTTTCTTCGTGTCAGCTATTCTAAACAGGCCATTAGCATCAGCAGCACCATGAGGCCCACACTTCCCATCAAGCCACCCGACCATGCTCACCAGGGGGACTCCCTCCTGCCCTGTCCAAGGATTGCATAGAGAGATATGAAAGGGAAGGAGGAGAGGCTGATGAGAACGAAAGAGAGGGTTTGCCAGAGGCACAGCTGAAATTGCTCCATTAGGAAACTCTGTTTGAGCTGGGTGAATGAGACAGGGGGATGATAGATATGCGGGCTTATGCCACAGCCTGTCTCTTTATCCCAAAAGATTTCTCTGATGGTTTTCTAGGACATCATAACTGACACTGCACCTGTATCGTGACTTCCTCCGCTGTGTCTTCACCATTTTGGATCTTGTTTTGAAACGCAGGATGCGTGATAAATTCAATGACCTAGTCGCTAGGACTTTTATTAAAGGAGAGTAGTTTGGATGGTGAAATCATCAAGGCTTTTTTTATCCTTCTTTTCAGAAGGACTGAATTATAAGTGGCATCTCTCTCAGTCCTTCACAATTCCTGTATGATTAGAGACATATTTCAATGGAAGTCATTATAAAGCCAAAAAAGTCTAATAGATTTATCAGGATATCATTTCAAATCCCAGTTATTTATCCCATAGCATGACTACTGCAGCAGCAGAAAAGTACAATGTGATTTTATTAAGCTGAAAATGTTGCACTCTATTTAACGGGCCAGCGTTGAGAGACTGAGACTCATTTTTTCATGAAGCAATAATCTTGTCATCTTCAGAGGAAAGAGATCCACCTCATTCAGACAAGGTACCATAAAATGTACTCTTCCTCTTCAGTTGTCAGGTGAACAGTAATTCTTTTTCTTCTCTTATTTAAAAAGTTGGCTCTTTTGCAGCACTGCATTTTATTTTCATGTTCAAATGATGGAACTGGGAGTTTGATTTCAAGACTACAGTGACATGAATTTAAAAATATCATGAATGGTTGCATCATCTGACTGAGGATGCCCGTAATTTCACGCCAGACGTTCCTGACACAATCTATTCAGAGCAATACAAGTCAAATAAACAAATGGACTGCTGGAAGAAGAACTAGGAAATATGGCCAAAAATGGTAAAGACTGCACATCAGTCTTGCTTAGGTAGGGTGAATGAGTTTTGATGCTGTCTGAAAGAAATCCTGTGGGTAGGTCGAAATGAAACAGAAGAGAAAAATGAAGATGGAGGAGGTGGAGTGGAAGTCATTCGAGGGGGTTGAAGGGGTGCACGTTTCAACCTTGCGTTGAAGAAATTGCTGAATGAAAAGGTTTGCAATTGACCTCATCAGATGCCTCCTCATTCCAGAGTGGCTTTCAATCAGAATGCATCGTGGTTGAAGTAGACCTTTGCTTCCGTATGATCATTAGCCAAATGGGACAAAACGAGACGCTTCTCTTCCTTTACAATGCATCTGCAACCAATAGCTGTGTTTCCATCCACTTATTTTTATGCGCATTTTGGAATATCACATAAAAAACTCTGGATGGACATGCGAAGACGCACCGAAACTCTTAAAATGCACATAAAAAACTTATGCGCACAAGGGAGTAGGATAAACTTTTTATCCGATAAGAAAAAATGTGCATAAACTACGATGGAAACACTTTTACCGAATAAATTCCTACATGCACATTAAAAAAAGTCATGTGACTTTTCCAGAAAGGTGATTTTGGAAGCTCGTTGGAGGAACATATAGTTTATTTGTTCTGTTTATAAATTAATCATTTTGTGAGTTTGTCCTGTTTTATTGTCTATTCAATCAGCTGATGCCGAATTGCCTTTAATTCGAAACTGAAAGTAAAATGTGCATTTAAAAGCAAAGAAAAGCGTGCAAAAGACAGAAAACTCTAATGAACTACCCCACAACCTCTCCCCCCAGTGATACCCGTATTACCAGTGTTGTCACACGTGGATTAACCGGTAGGAAAATTTCTTCCGTCACATCCCTACTGCTCGCCCTGAGGTGCAAGCAATTCATATATTTATATGAAAATTATTTTCAGTGGCTTTTTCTTAGTGATATTTAGTGCAAGTTTATCAGGAAGTGACGATTTTGTTCTCTTTGTCTTGTTGGATGGAAACGGTGCTTTATGCGCAAATGTTTTATGCGACATTCCAGTTTTGCGCCTAAGTTAAATTCACTTCTTTGGATGGAAACATAGCTAATGTCTAAGCATTCTGCTGCTGATGCATGGGCTACATAACATGAATCAACACATATCATGAAAAGTTATCCAAAGCTTGACAATCAAGAACTGATTTCACAATAAAAATCCAATCTGAATTTAGTAGAAAATACTTAAACAATGATGAATTGGGTCCCTCTGCTTTATGGTGAGCTGACAAAGCATGTTTTATACTGAATTACATGAATTCATGCATACTGAATACCGTGATTAGCACTGACTAACTGGGTGATGTGTGTTTGTATTTGTAAAGAATCAGCAAACTCTCTCAGTAGAGCCAAAACGGCTTAATCAGCTGAGAGGCCATTGAGGTTTGGAGAACTGCAGCCTTTGAGAGAATCAAGCCAAAGTCCACCACAATTAGTCAAGCCATTCTCTGTGCTGATTGGTTGGGGTAAACACAATTAATCACTGCAAACGTGTACAATGGGTAGGCTTTGCTACACAAACTCCTTGAATAATTGATCATTTCCATTTAAAACAGGCTGATATATAGTAGTTGTATAAACAGTCTTAAAGGTTTCTTTCATTTCTGTCATTATTCACTTACTCTCATGCTGTTCCAAATCAGTTCTGTCATGAGAAGCATGGTATGGTAAAGCATTTTAGCATGGTAATTGCTATAGCAAGCCCTAGCCGAGTATTTTAATGTTGAGCAGCAGCTTATTGGCTGCTGATACGCAGCGAACCAATTAGCTGTGCCATGTGAATAATGACGTCATTATCAGGGTTTCTGCAGGTTTTATGAGAGTAAATTTAAGACATTTTAAGACCTTTTTAAAACCAACTAAAGAAAATTGATGGAAAAAAAACAATAAATTGGAAAAAGGGAAAACAATACATTAATATGTTCTCTAAGTATAGTTCGAGTTTTACTTTCACTTTCAAATTAGCGGCAATTTGGCGTCAAGCAGTTGTTTGTTTTTAGTTAGTTTGAGTTTTCCCTCTTTTCTTCACTTCCCTTTGGTTTTATGTAGCTTGTAAAAGTGTCTTGCGCATTTTACTTTAACTTTTAATTTAGCGGAATTAACGTGATTAACGTAACATAACAAATTTTTATTAACAAAACGAATAATAATACACCATGTTATATACCTAATATAAAATAATAACTTACACAAAGTTTATACAGGTATACAAAACTGAAAAAAAGTAAACACTACGTAACCAAAAGAAACGTAGAACGTTTATTGGCAAAACGAATAAGAAAGCTTGGAAGCCCGGCATATACCTTGATATAATATAAAAAAAATAATTTAAAAAAACACAGTTTAAATAAAAATCAGCAAACACTGGAACTAAAAAAATATGAAACTTCCACCACCACCTTAGATTAATGGCAGAAGTCAACAGGCTTTTCAAAATCCAAAATATTTTTAAAACAGGCACTTTTGAAACTTTCGCCATAGTCTTGTTTTTCTCAACTCGCTCTTCTTGTCAATCAGCTCGACTCACTCTCTTCACGTTATAAGTGAAATCTGTGATGTGACCGTCGTTCGGCACACTGCAGCCGTGTTCAGTTTTAATTGTATTGCCTGTTCTCTAAAGGAACTAAATGATTGTTATTACTATAAAAAATTCAAAACAACAAGCTCTTCTTCGGGTGACTGACAGATGAAGCAGCACATACTGCCATCTACCACGTATTGATTAATGAATACTGAGCGACTTAAGCCATGTAGCACAGAAATTACACTTTCGCTTCACTTTAAAATGAAACGCATGAGGAAACAATCCCTCACGAAAATTAATGCCATGATCATATGAATTTAAGATTTGCTGCTCTGATGTAAGGCCTTTTCAAGGTCTTAATTTACGGAAAAGCAATTTAAGACTTTTTTAAGACCTGCGGAAACCCTGATTATGTCAGACTGTGTTAGGACTAGAGTTTCATGACAGAACTTTGGATTTAAGACTTTATTCAGTAAAGAAGTACATAAGATTTCTTAGATACACTTTCTAATTAAAAGAAATAAAATGGTAAATGACACCGTGGAGCTCAAAAATTACAAAAAGCAACCACGAATGTATTGCAAAGATGGTCCATATAATAAGAATCCTTGAAGAAAGGAAGAAAGTTAAAAGTTGTTATTCACTCAAGAACATCTGAGAATGCTATTTGGAATAACCTTTTTAAATACACCTAGATGCGACCGATGTATTCGATTTGGCTAAACTAGTCCTTTAACTGTTCATAGTCACAAATTGTTATTGTTAAAGATGATGAATTATGAGAACAGAATCCATTCCCTTGCGCTGAAGGTCTTTGCTTTAGAAGATACCTTGAGTGGAAAAGCAGGTAATAGACTGAAATTGCAGAGTTCATTCTTTCAGTTTTGATGTGTTTTATCTGTGCAAGCTCTTGATGTCATGTAGTGAATAGAACAAATTATATAATGCTAATCCAGAAAATGGGTTGATTAAGGAGAAGGATAGAAAGACGAATGAATAACCGAGTGAAAAAGGGATGTATAGAGACCAGAGATCGTCAAAACCATGTTTCAGCCAGGGCGCCTCGGCGAAACCGCCCCCATATTTGATCATGTTTATTGTCTGAAACCATCTGCAGCTGATAACCCTTGACTGAACAAGCTGTTAGTCAGCCCGAGAGGGAGTTGAGAGAGAAATCAGCCATGCTATAAAATGGCTCCTTCAGTCAGTATATGCTTCCTCCACAGATCACACTAATTGCAAATGACTGCTTTCAAATAAAAAAAAATGCACAGCCTCAAGTTATTACGTCATATTTATTTGCTCTTTTTCTTCATGCTCAATGAAATTGATAACCAGTTTTACGTAGTCTTACACTATGTACTCTTTCTGAAAAGTTCTGATTAGACCAGCATTCGACCTTTGTTGGTTTAAGCTGGTTAGACTATTCGAGGCTGACTGACGAAGAAAGCCTTGATGGAGACACCAGCATCTAGACCTGGGAACATTATCTAGCACAAACACCTGAAGAACTTTTCTTTTTAACAAAAATAAAAATGACTAAGCAGCCTTTGAGAGATCATTTCAAACCAGTTTACAGTCTGTTTCAGAGAGGATTTTTGCTGCTCAAGCAAACGGCATTCGCTTTACTTTAGCTGCAATTTACTTTATGACAGTAAATATACTTTATGATAGAACAACTGCAAGCTCAAGCGATGTCTCGCAATCAATGCTAGACAAGAACAAGAAGTGATTGCATACCTTTGTCAGAGAGGGTGTCGCTCAGAAAAAGGTAGTTATTAACGACACGGCTCTTTCGCACGCACTCATGGTGATAGTCAAGATGGAAATTTTCATTATGGGCAGGGAAGCGGGGGATAAGCAGTGCAAAATTGAAAAATCAACTCAATAGCTTTAGAAGTGTTATCAGGAGAGGCTGGCCTAAATCTGCATGCTAATAAGCAAGAGGGTATCGCCTCCAGTGGATCGCCACGGGAGCAGAAAACATGGGACCAGAGATAAACATCTCTCCCAACGCGATTGGCGCAGGGGTATTTTTAAGCCCGGTGCTGTCCGGGGCCCTTTGAAGACCGCTGAGCGGAATAAGCATTTACAGAATCGTTTCCGGAGCAACAGGGGACGGAAGGCTAGAATGGTGCTTTCAGCTTTGAATGGACTTTGACTCCTGACTGTGCGGACAACAGTTTTAGCAGCCTTGCTGAATGGAATGCAAATGTTCAAGAAAAAAATGGGTAGACAGACTTGATATTTTTGACATGATAAATTACAGATCTTGAGATCCGTGTATATTCTCAAGGAGTTAAAGGAGAAATTCACTTCCAGAACAATAATTTTACTCACCAAGTCTTTCGTAAAGAAATTATGTTTTTTGAGGACAACATTTCAGGATTTCTTTCCATATAGTGGACTTCAATGGTGCCCCAGAATTTGACCTTCCAAAATGGAGTTTAAATGCAGCTTCAGAGGGCTCTAAATGATCCCATCTGAGGAAGAAGGCTCTTTTCTAGCAAAACAATTTGTTATTTTCTAAAAAAAAACAAAAAAACAATTTATGTACTTTTTAACCTCAAATGCTCCTCTTGTCTAGCTCTGCGTGAACTCCGTGTGTATTTCGGTTCAAGACAGTTAGGGTAGGTCGAAAAACTCCCATCTTATTTTCTTTCCTAACTTCAAAATCTTCCTACATTACTGTTTTACCTTTTTTATGTAAAGGCCATTTGATCTTCTTTGCACGTTCACTGTGTAAACACTGGGTCGGTACTCCTGCAGCGATGTAGGATGATTTTGAAGTTGGAGAAGAAAATGAGATGAGTTTTTTGACATACCCTAACTGTCGTGAACCAGAATACACAGAGTACATGCAGACAAGCATTTGAGGTTAAAAAGTATAGAAATTGTCCATTAAAAAAAAAAAAAAAAAAAAAGCCCCTTCTTCCTCGGCTTGGATCGTTTAGAGCCCTTTGAAGCTGCATTGGGCACTACTGATGGAGAAAAATCCTGTAATGTTTTCCTCAAAAAACAATTTCTTTACGACTGAAGAAAGAAAGACATGAACATCTTGGATAACAAGGGGATGAGTACATTATCTGTAAATTTTTGTTCTGGAATTGAACTTCTACTTTAATGAAAGAGTCTGAGATCAAAGCTTTGTATAATTCAATGCATTCCATAAGGTGTGAATGTATTCAGCTGCATTCGTCACCCGCAGAGTGGGTGTCGGCGTAGCCCCAAAAATAGACCTTTCTCAACAAGGAGCAATCTGCCATTTCAAGTCCGTGTGCGCCTGCAAGCTTGTCAGTCTCACTTCCATCAGCGTGCATCTGTGTCACACAGTGACACGTTGCATCTTTCTCTCATGCCACTGTAAAGTCCACCAGCCATGCCGATTTGGCAACCTGCGGCTCGGCCATGTCGTTCTGAGTCCACACGCTGTTCCGTCAATCCTGCTGTAGACGTCACCATCGCTAATCTGCAGTGTATGCAAATAGCAATTCTTATCTCCTAAGCCCACGCCGAGAACTTCATCATGACCTTGTCACAACCTTCTGGTCCAGCTGGCTGAGACTGACCGTTGTTGGGTTGTGTGGAGCAAGAGCCCGGAGCAGCCAGCTCAGCGGATCTCAGGTGCTGACAGGCTGCATAAACACACTGTGAAAAGCTGCCTGCCCTGAAGGCCACGGACAAGCTCAGCGAAAAAGAAAAAGGAAACAACAGCGCAGCGGAAATGAGCTGTATATTTCACAGCTGTTACCAAGGGTGGGCAACCTATGTGCCAGCATGGAGCAGCACCTGAGTGAGAGAAACACTTTGAGAGGTCAGAGTGGAACTCCACATTTGAGTTTCTTAAAATGACTTAAATGGCAACCGGCACACTAAATTTCCATCAAAGAGAAAACATATTACAAAACGCCCAAAGCCATACCACTCACTGCACATATGTTAAAGGAGCAGTTCATCCAAAAAGCAAACAAAAAAGTCATCATTTACTCACCCTCATGTTATTTCAAACCTGTATCTGTGGAACACAAAAGGAAAAGGACATTTGCGGAATGTCCAATAAGCTTTATTCTACACAATGAAAGCATAACATGACCACAAAAGATTATAAAAGCGAACTTTCCAAAACCAAAAACAGCTTTGTGTGACATGTTCTTGAATGTTTTATGACCTAATGTTAATTTGAATGTGTACAACCCACATTAGATTTCATTAGACAAAGCTAACATATACAGTGGGTAAAATAAGTATTAAACAGGTCACCATTATTCCTGTTAAATATATTTCTAAATGACATGAAATTTTCGCCAGATGTCGACAACAACCCAAGCAATCCATACATACAAATAAAACAAATAATTTCAGAACTTCTGTATGGAGAAACTAGTCGCATGGATTACTCAGGTGTGATTTTAGCCCATTCTTCTACAGAGTCTTCAAATCTTGAAGGTTCGGTGGGCCTCTTCTATGAACTCTGATCTTTAGTTCTTATTTTCTATTGGATTTAAGTCAGGTGATTGGCTGGGACATTTTAGCAGCTTTATTTTCTTTTTCTGAAACCAATTGTGAGGTTCCTTGGCTGTGTTTGGGATCACTGTCTTGCTGAAATGTCCACCCTTGTTTCATCTTTATCATCCTGGTACTGTAGGTGTTGGGACTGAACCAGCTAATATTCATTTCCGCTGACAAGGGGCAGAACTGCTTTCTAATTACTGATAGATTTCAGCTGGTGTCTTGGCTTTCCATGCCTGTTTTGGACCTCTATTTTTTAATGTTTTCAATACTTTTTCCCTGTGTAATTCCTTTTTATTACACATAACTTAATTTATTTGTTTTGTTTTCTTTGTATGTATGGATTACTTTTGTTGTTACCAACATCTGGTGAAAATTTAAAGTCAACAGCACCTTTGGAAATATATTTACTGAAAAACATGGTGACGTGTTCAGTACTTATAATATATATAATTATATAATGGATTCAGAACGACATGATGGTGAGTAAATTGAGACTATTTTTGGATTGAGATGATCAATTTCTTTAAAACAGTCGATTTTTAAAATCGTGAATCTCTTTAGACTCAAACCAGTACACTATTTAAACAGAAAGCATATTGATATCCCTGACCTTTCACCCTTTAGGTCAACCTGAGGTGTGACCTCTGTGAATTCTCATCAGTTACATCCTCTATTTGCTCTTGGGAGACAAACCAGTGTGTTTACTGGTATAATCGAATTTGAAATGGAGGCTGTTTGCAGATGGTCAATGCGGGAGGGGATGTTTTCTAGTGCACACAATGCTGTTTGACTCTCATACACAAAATAGAAAGTAATCACTCCTCATCTAGTTAATCCCATAATTATGCACATGGACACTAATTTCCCAGCAGGGAGAACACTGTGTGCCTGGCTCATCTCTCTCTTTCCCTTTCTGTTCTCTTATTGTTTATTTACTACACTAGACCAATCACACTGAATGTTAAGCAAACAAACTATATCATATGGCCTCAAGCTTGTTTTACATGTGTACTAGCTGGTTCAGGAAATGTCTGTATTGTCATAGCACCTCTATTTGCTACGATACGTCAGGGAATAAATATGGAAATCTAAGGTTGTGTACCAAAACCTAGCAACCTAAACATAGTAAAAGCCTTGCATGCAGGATTCAGGATATTATGACTTACAAGGATACAAATTTAGGTTTTGGAATGAAGTTGCAACTGGAAAATCATTCATTTCAATCAGATTTTCAACAAAATGGGAAATTCATCCTCCCTAATGAGATGGAGCAGTTTTACTCCTGAATCACCAATGTTTATGTCAATGCGCCCAGCACCGCTTGACAATTTCTCAGAGGTATGTGGAATATATTGTGACCTCTCTGTACTTCAAGTCACAGGTCTGTATATTTTTGAGCAGGTATTTGCTATGCTTGACATGGTCCTATTTTGAATGGCTCCATCCAATAATAAGACCATTCTTCTTGTGCTGAAGGTGGGGGTCGTTAGCTGGCATACAGCCCTAAAAATGGATGTGACAGATACAGGCTACACTTTGCTGAAAACGTTCTGCCAGGCATTGAGAGCCTTTCTCCTCCCTGCATCAAATCAGCGTGCATTTGCAGCTAAAAGTGCTTCTAAAAACCAATAACGTCATATTTCAAGTCAGACAGACAGATGGAACGGGAGAAAATGCTCTGATTATAGCCAGAAGGGTGCAACTCCACCCTAGTTGTCTTATTTCAATGAAGAACAGACAGGATGTTTGCTGGAAAAATGATTGTTTCAGTGCTCGTAATATGGCAAGGACACGGCCCCCCTGCTGCGTAATGGCACATGGCAAGCCAAACACTTCAATGAAGTTGTATTTTAGAGGGCATGTTTGCTGCCATCAAATCATTCTGTGGAGGAAACTGCAGCAACATTAGATTAGATTATGTAGCTCGTGCGCTTCCTCAAACAAGACATGATCTAATTCGTTCGGAGAGTACATCCTTCTTGCTTCAAGATGTGGATGCTGGAAATTGAGCTTGTCTTTGAAATAATCTTTTTAACAATCTCAGAGAATTTATAGATTTTTTACATCAGCACAGTCACGTCTATCTGAATGACAACCCCACCCCCCTCCTCAACCCACACACACACATCCACCCCTCCTTTTACCACAATTCTATAAATAAACCTGAAGCAGCTCTGCCTTTATAGGTCAGTTGAACTACAAAGTGCATCTTTTTCTCACGTGTCTACAGAGTGAAATTCCTTGAGGTGAATCGATACATGACTCCAGGAACTAACTGGTTACCACAACCTCATACGAGGGATTGTTGTTGCCATGGCAACAAAAGATCTTGGTGTAAAGACCATAAGAAAATGTATGCACAGCCATAATTCTGTTTGTGATGTATTCGGTAAACACATTTTGTTATGGACTCCCCAGGCATGGCGCAGATAGAAGCAGATAAAAGAGTGACACTTTGCTAAAGAGAAGCTCAAAGTTGTGCTTCTAAAGTGGCGAATTGTTCACACAGAAAAACAAGATCTGTAAACATTGCGAGAGGAGACAAGCCAGCGGCAGAGCTGTCTGACAGTCCTCCCCATCCTAAACAGAGAGGAGAATAACGGTAATGGAAACATGCTTGATGAACTGAATACTTTTATTTTTAGTTTCTTATTTATCTATCTATCATCTATCTATCTATCTATCTATCTATCTATCTATCTATCTATCTATCTATCTATCTATCTATCTATCTATCTTTCTTATTTGGTACGAATTTGGTACGGGTGCTGTAGTGGTGCCAGATATCGAGTTGATGTTTTGTAGTGATATTATTTGAAAAAAATTGCTTTACCTACAATTTTAGGCCATTTTCTGTCGATTTTCTCTTCGATAGAGGCTTACCAATTGCTAGGGGTTTGCAGTTAGCAGAGGCTTTCTCTCTCACACCCACATACTAAAAAAACAAGCTGCATTACAGGGGTGGTCAAGTCAGAAGTATCATTTACATTAGTAAACAGAAATAATATTTGTTAAATAGATCTATATCCAATGACAACCATAGCCAAATACATAAAATGACCTTAATCTGTTTTTCTTCCACATTATAACCTCGTGTTCATTCAGTTTGGACTGCCGGAGCGCACACAAGACCCTGGCGGTGACTCATGTTTATTAGTTCCTCTCTGCTGATTGGGTGTTTCAATACTCCCAGTACACCCTGCGTCGTGTGCAGTGAAACGTGACACGGGGTCACTTCCCCCTTCCATCCCCGGCTGCCAGCTCAACTGTGCTGCCTGCAGCCTCATGTCTCCCAGCATGCTTCAGTGGCCATAAACACACGCATGTGGCCAAACAGAGATGACTGTGCTATAGAAGTAAATACAAGCTTGGAGGGATTTTATTTTCAGTGTTTTTAGTGGTTCTGCAGAACATATAAGCTAAGGGGGATTTATAAGTGTAACACTTTACAATAAGGTTGAATTTGTTACCATTAGTTAGGTATTGTGAACTAAAAATGAACAATGATTTTACAGCATTTATTAATTTTAGTTCATGTGCATTACTACATGCATTAAAGGGGACATCGGATGCAAAGTTCACTTTTACATGTTGTTTGAACATAAATGTGTGTTGGCAGTGCATGTACACAAATACCCTACAATGATCAAAATCCACCCAGTGGTTTTTATTTAAGCTGTAAAAACAATTTCCCCTTTTTCAAATCAAGCCATTCTCAGCATCTTGTCTGTGTGACGTCACACCGACGGAGGCCGCTCCCACGATAGACTGATTGACACAGCTGTCTTACCTTAGACCCGCCCTGATGAGCTGTAACAGTCCAATCGCTATTGTTGCGATGCCGCAGTGGATGACTTTTGTTTGTGAAGGCAATGCACCTCCCGATCTACATAAATGCGTCTATGTTTGCGCAAATCATTCGTGATCCAGATTCACTTACAGCAGACGTGAGTATAATGATTTTTTTTTATGAATCTTTGCAATTGCCTTTCCTAATAACATGCTGGTTAGCAAGTTTCATGGCTAAACACAGCTAAAGTAAACAGGCTAGTCACTCCACAGAGAGAAGAGAGGGGTGGGGCAAGCAGAGCTCATTAACATTTAAAGCAACATTGACCAGAACAGGTTGATTTTTGCATAGCTGATTTTGACAAGGTAAAAAGTGTTTTTTTTACACTACCATTAAGAAATTTTAACCAAAGCATTTTATAGACTTTTCATTAAGATCCTAAAGAATCATATCAACATAACATAATAGCATCCGATGACCCTTTTAATACATTTGTAACATTTCAACATTGTAACATTGTATAAATTAACACTAGACAATTATGAATAAACATGCATAATTATAATCAATATATATATATATATATATATATATA
>JAHKKF010518257.1:0-10249 GCA_019740295.1 Labeo calbasu
AATGTAAATAAATAAATATAAAAATTTATTTGTGTTTGGGACGCTGTGAGCACGGAGACTGCAGTGTACACTGTAAATTTGAAAACGTTTAGCTTAAATGTTTAATATAAATAAACGGTGCTCATAAACAGCTGCTGAGGCAGTATTCTCAAGTGAAATAAGTTGGGGTTTGGACCCAGAAACAGCATTCGTTGGTGCATTCGATGGGCACATTACGTCATTACTTAACAAGCCCATTGCCCCATGTGTTTAGTTTGTGTCTGTTCATTTGTGTTTTGTCAGGTCTACTCGTTGTTACGTGTGTCATTTCAGGCCTTAATTGTGGATTATCCCTTGTGTTTCATGATTAAGAGACTATTGATGTTTATTCGTGCTCCAGCATGTTTATCCTGACAGCTTTTTGTGACAGAAGACCCGACCCACAACAGTTACCCCCGTGTCTACCCTTTTTTTATTTCGTGTTTTCACACAGTTTTTTTGTTTCCGTCATGCTATGAACCACTTCAGCCATCCCAAATATCTCCTCCTCCTGCTGGAGCAGAGGGAGAGATCTCTCAAGGACCATACAAGACTCTTCCTCGAAGTATTTAACTACACTGGCTACCGGGACGACGCGAATGTCTGTCCCATCATCCAAAGATGGTCCTCGGGAGAGTTTCACTGCCTTTGTGGAGTGGTTAATGGCAATAAACGGATCTCCCTTCACCATCAGACCTGGGGATGGTCTTGCCAGTCCCACTCCGAACCCAGTGGGGGCCGCGACTGATGGGTCCAAGTGTGTGAGTCGGCAACAATGCCCGCCACAAGGGAGAAAGCCGTGGCCAGTGATTTCGCAGAGGGGAGCTCCGCCCACTACAACATGGCTGAGGGTGGTATACCTCAGGGGGTATGTGTCCCTGTGACCTTATAGACTTGTAGGCTGACCTACCCCCTCTCATCTTCATCGGAATGGACTAAAACTGCCATGCTTGAGCTCAGCCCTGAGGGAGCTCCCCTACCTGAGCTTAGCCCTGAGGAGGCTTACAAATGACCACGCTTCCACCTGCTCCTGCCTCCTCCTCTGCTGTCATCTGGCAGCCCCTCCGCTCACCCTCAGTCCTCCATCTGTTCACCGCTGGTCTGCCAGTCTCCATCGGTCTTATGGCTGGAGGATCCCTCGTCTCTGCCTCCAGCCTCGGAGTGAGTCCAGGACTCCGCCTCGGCCCGTTGACCCAGCGGCTCCACCATTGCTCCTGGCTTCTTCCTCTCTGCCATGGCCCGGCAGTCCACTGGCTCCACCGGGCTCCCTCATCCTTCCAGCTCCGCCTCGGGCTGTCGTTGTCCATCCAGCGCCTCGGGACTCCACTCCTCCGGCTTCGCCTCATCCCTTCGCCCTCCGGCCCCGTCAGGCTCCTCCATCCCTCCGGCTCCATCGCGGCCTCCTGAATCCATGCCTCTGCAATCTGTTCCACCTCGGCCCTCCGGATCCTCCTCATCACCCTGGCTCATCGGCTCTCTGTCTCCGCCACCATCGGTCAGCCCCCTGGAGTCGTCAGCCCTTTCTCCTCCATGGCTCCTCCATCTATCGGTTCCACTGTGGGTCGTCATCATGGCTGTGGCCTGGGTCCCACCTGGCTCTTCCTGCTCCAAGTCCCTGCTGTCTCCGTCTGGTCCACCCTGGTCCCTCTTATCATCTTCCTGACTCCTTCCTCCGTCTGGTCCCTGGTCCCTCCTGTCATCTCCCTGGCTCCTCCATCTGTCGTCTTCACCCAGAACAGTTTGTCGTCCTCCTCCCGGATGTCCATCCTCCTCCCAAGCCTCATCCCTTATGTTTCGTGATTAAATAACTATTGTTGTTTATTCGTGCTCCAGCTTGTTTATCCTGACAGCGTATTGTGACACACCTCGTAATGGGAAGGCTAGAAGGTGCTCCTAAAAGTTTGACTGTGCTCCTCAATTTTTAAGTTAAAAGAAGTTAGTCTAAAAGAAGAGTAAGCGTAGAGCCCTGATTATTGCCATGCCATCAAATTGCTGTTAGTTATACCTCAGTTGCAGTAATTCAGTAATATTTTCTGGGTCTGATTCGGGCCAAAATTGATAAGGTAATGTTGATGCCTTTGTTTACAATACACCAAAGCAAATGCAACTACCTGTAATGGTAAGGGGCGTGATGTTTCTGGACAACGTGCACTAGGTGGTTGGCAAATCACCGGGCCAGCTACCAGTCTGAGCTCATTGCGTATTTCTGAGGGCGGGGCTTCCTGGTTCTATGAAGTCAACAGACTGTTTTTTGGAAAATGAAACAGCAGTGTAGTATAAAGACTCTATTGGATTAGGAGCAAAAACATAAAAAAAAAAAACAATCACAATGTCACTGTCAGCCTCTTTGAAATACAGATTAAATATACATTTAAATGTCATCTTCCATTGTTTGACCATGTTGGCATGTTCAAAGAAATTAAATAAATATTTAGAATGGCTGAACAGGTTGTACTTAATGAGAGTGATTTGTTTGTAGCTGAAAGCAATTCCCTGTGGTTGTGGTTCTTTAGGGAGAACATGACAAAGAGCAGAGATTATGAAGATATTCATTAAAAGAAAGAAATGCTTTAGAACATGGGACCCCTGCTGTTTGATTTTTAAAAAAGTGCTGAAATATTAGAGCTAAATAAGACTATCCATATTATTAACATTTGTACCCATAATATAGTATACCTTCAAGCGAATATCCCTGACACAAAGGTCATATCTACTCTAAAGCCTCACAGTCATTATGATAAGTGTTGGAAATGGCTTCAGCTACCACCAGTGTCACTTTGGTGCCCTTCACATGATCAGACAAAGCCTGGATGACAATTTGGGCCATTAATAATTAAGCACATGCTTTTAGATGAGTGGAAAATAAAATGCCCAAAGCCTGTGCAGCTGGCCTGTAGAATTTCTCAGATTTTTCATTTTGCAGACATAAATAATTTAGATGTGTCTGCAAACCAAGACTGAATATTTTATAGAGGACTTGTAAAAATTCTGCTCCAAAACTTAGCCAATTAGGTGAGCCTAGCTCTATGGTTTCACAATATTCTTATTTGTATATTATTTGCAAAATATATTATTTGCACTGGGCAAATAATTCTGCATAGTGTGTTACAAACTCAAAATACTTGCACTTGTGCTTTAGCTCCATCTGGTCTGATCAAATTGCCAGTAGCCCATTTGTTTTTGTATTCATTTTGTGAGAACTTCCACTGTATAAACCACTAGATGACACTACTGGGACTTCTGCTGCATGGTTATTGTTTCGGAAAGAGCTTGTTTGTCATTTGGCTATTGCCTTAACTTGTTTGGCTATTTAGGATCCAGTGGCAAAGTAGTTCCATAGTTCTATTGTCAATAGTGTTCGGCACAATTACTCAGAGGCCACTAAACCAAGCTGTTTTAGGACAGGACAGGATATGATGTGCGGCTAAGTATGGTGACCCATACTCAGAATTTGTGTTCTGCATTTAACCCATCCAAGTGAACACACACACATACATCGTGAAAACAGAATTTTTCAGCTCACGTGATGCCCCTTGAGATGAGTATATTTCTGTGCATTTTCCTTTCCTTTAGGTAAAATCTCATAGTGACTATCAGCTTGTTCTGGTCAATAACTAATGAACCAAATGTTTGGTCATCTAACCAATATGTGAACCACAGTATTTAAGTGACAAATAGGGGTGTGTATGATGCTACCACAATTATTGACTGGCACACAGCAAAGTTTTTGATTGCAGTGCTGGGAACTTCCCCTGTTTACTCATAGGGTATGATTAATTTATTAATATATTCCAGGTACTGCACCTACATTAATCTCAGGTGGCATTTTCTCCATTTGGCTGTCTGTCCAGTCCTTTGCAATTCTTCCAGGACCTTCCAGATGTGCAGCAGATGGCCTTCCCTGCTCTCCAAGCAGATGACTCAGAGTTTGAATTCTTTCCACTTTGGGGTGTATAACCAACAGTTGTTTTTCCTCATCCTGCTCAATCGCCACACAGTAGAGTAAGAGGACCAGGCTGCAATGTTGATTCCTCTTCCTTGCTGGGTGTCTTCCTGCCCAAGTCCAGCAGCTGGTCAAACCCTGGCCAGTCCAACCCAAAGTGGAGTGGTATTCTATATCTACTTTCCAAGGACCCTGGCTGAGATGGATACTGGCACCGCATGCACAAGTCTAGTGTCCCCATGTATACACATCAAGTGGGGTCTGTTTCTAATGAATCCCAAGCAAGAGAGGATGAAGAGTTGGGACAGATTCACAGCACTAGAGAGGCAACTTGAGGCCCTCGATATACACTTGCACCATTACTTTTTCTGGGGCTGTTCCTTGTTTTTCCTCAGGGGAACCTGTCCATCCTTGTTTGGCTCCAGTCAGAGACAGACTCCACATGATGTGTGTAAATGGGGATGCTAGACTTGTGTGGGCAGTGCCAGTATCCATCTGGCACAATGGCAAAATTGTGCACTTGACATAAGTTTGGGATGAGCTTGTTCATCTAATCCAGGGGTCACCAGACTTGATCCTGGAGGGCTGGTGTCCTGCAGAGTTTAGCTCCAACTTGCCTCAACACACCTGCCTGAAAGTGTCAGGTATACCTAGTAAGACCTTGATTAGCTGATTCAGTTGTGTTTGATTAGGGTTGGAGCTAAACTCTGCAGGACACCAGCCCTCCAGGACCGAGTGTGGTGAACCCTGATCTAATCCGTTCATATACCTTCCAAGCGTATATAAACTATAACTTAAACTACCTTCCTCCAGTGACATTTCTCTAGCATCCTGCACTCCTCTACCTTTAGGTCTTCTTTTTTACTCTAGATATTTCTAGAGTGACAAATGGGGATCTAAGAGCTTTCAGTTATGGACAGCACACCAATATATATGATCAAATTAATTGGTGAACTACAGATATTGGGTACTTAATGTTGATTTAATTCCTAAACCACCACTTGTCTGAGCTTTGATAGTAAGTTGTGGACGATTAAAGGAGAAGTTCACTTAGATGTTCATGCCTTTCTTTCTTCAATTGTAAAGAAATTATGTTTTTTGAAGAAAACATTTCAGGAATTATCTCCATATAGTGGACTTCAGTGGTGCCTGCAAGTTTGAATATCCAAAATGCAGTTTAAATGCAGCTTCAAATGGCTCTAAACCATCCCAGCCAAGGAATAAGGGTCTCATCTAGCAAAGCGATCAGCCATTTTTTAAAAAAATAAAAATTTATATACTTTTTAACTTTAAATGCTCGTCTTGTCTAGCTCTGCCATGCGTATGCGCACACTGTGTAATCCGGGTCAATACAGTTAAGGTATGTCAAAAAACTTCCAAATCATCCTGCATCGCTGCAGAGGCACCAACCCAGTGTTTACAAAGTAAACATGCAAAGAAGGTCAAAAGCCAAAAAAGGGTAAAACAGCAATGTAGGATGATTGTGAAGTAGAGTCTAAACCAGTTCTATAAGAACTACCATTGACACAGTGTATGCTGTTTGGCCAAATGCATGTGGAAAAATACTGGCACCCTCAATTTTTAAAAACCTGTGTAAACACACAGTGGTTTTTAAAGTGTTACTAGACATAAACATAATGAAAATTAATGTTAATGTGCTCAATCATATGTAGAAGTACAAGTCGCCGTAGGAGATTTTGTTTCTTAGCCCTCTGATTCAGTCTTTCTATCGGATAACTTATGCGTCTACATTCTACCTCTGTTATCACAAAATCCATTATACACATCAAAAACACAGCTCCGATCACAGTGTCCTCCATCCTTTTGTTGTTAACGTTGTTGAACGCTGTGCTGAAAAGACGTTGGTGTCGGCCAGGTTACATCACTTCAGAGTTCCTGTTGGCAGTGCGAATACAGCCAAGGAAAACATCCCTGGGGGAAAATTTTGTTCTCAGGAACCGTCATGATGAATAGTTCTTAAAACGTAGCTCATTGAACTAAGTGGTGTGAAAGCTCATTTTGTCTGTAAGGGGGCAAACTCAACAAGTAGTTTTGGCCAGCTCTTGTCATTTTATTGTCCAAAATGCATCAGACGATCCTAAGCGAAACCCTAACCTTAACCTTAAATTGATCCCTAACTTTGTTCCGTCTGATGCTGAAACTAAAGTCCTTGTGAATCCTAGTGGATCTGCATTTGAGTCTACAAATTCTAGGCTTGAGTAGCATGGTGTTTAGTTGCCAACAAGTCCTGTAAAGACAAGAAGCATCACTCTTGTGCCTTCTCCTCGTGCCTTTTTTTTCTTAAACTTGTCCTGGGGGTCCCCAGCCACTGCATATTTTGTTTGTTTCCTTTATTTAACACACCTGGTTCGACTCATCAGCTCATTCGTTAATTAATTAATCGCTCACCCTCATGTCGTTCCAAACCCTTAAAACCATTTCTTTGTGCACAAAAAGTATTCTTGTAGCTTCATAAAATTAAGGTTAAACCACTGATGTCACGTGGACTATTTTATCAATGTCCTTACTACCTTCTGGGCCTTAAATGTCGTAGTTGCGTTGCTGTCTAACAGGGTCAGAAAGCTCTCAGATTTCATCAAAAAATCTTAATTTGTGTTCCGAAGATGAACAAAGGTCTTACGGGTTTAAAACGACATGATAGTAAGTAATTAATGACAGAATTTTCATTTTTGGGTGAACTATCTCTTTAAACCTTCATCTGGTGTTTTAGTTTTTCCCTCTCCCACTATCTAGGTTCCAAAAAACAGCAAACCTAATGCAATGCACTATTTTGACAGTTCCTCCACACCTGGATTAGAGCCCAGAACTGTTCATTCTGAGATCAAAATGGTGGCACCCATCCAATGGAAGATTGAAACAACAATCAGGGGAATGCAGGAACAGGCAGATCCCACTAATAGTCCTTCAAGCCACTATTTTGTTCCTAACAATATATGCTTTGATGCAGTGACATTCATTGTCACTGGACATCCATGGATGATCTAGTAGTTAGGCACAGAGGAAGATGTGCGATCCTGCATGTGTAAGTATGCTGTAATACCTGTGATGTGCTGGGTTTGATCGATGGTCTTTGTTCTGTCAGAAAGTTATATAAGATATCATGTGCATTTGGGCCATGACAAGCCATGGGATATACACACCTTTACCTCTTTTCCTGCCAAACACAGAATTTTTCGTTATTTATGAGACAACGCATCCCTGCCAAACACAGAATTCTTCAGGTTTTCACTGTTATACCCTCAGGGGCGCTATTACGCATCTACCGATCAAAAACACAGACGAGGAAGACGCAGAAATGCAATCTCATATGTAAGCAGGTGCATATGATGGTCATTCCATGAAATTGATGCTTTTTCCACTTGGAAAAAATTAAAAAATAAAAAAGTTTAATCAATATTTTTTAAATATCTATGAAATGAAGACACCTTAAAATGACAATAAATTGTATTATGCTATCTCAGGTTATGTCCTTTATTATTTTTTTTGACTGTTTTTCTACCTCACGTTTTGGTATTTTTGTCAACCTTGTTACCGACACAAGCATAACAAGATGCTGTAGTTTAATTAGAACTCATATGCTACTGAATGATGGACGCATTAGCTCAATAATATACCGAGAGTGACCTTTAAAATGTTTGAATTTTAAAATGACAGTCTTTAAAAACAGGGTCAAACCTAATCAATGTCATCCCTGTTACTCTGAAAAGTATTGTAATTGCTAGCTAATAGTCAAGTTCACAAAAGCACATATTGTATACTTTGAAAGGATTTTACAAGATATCGAGTATATTAAATGTAAAAAAATAATTGTTTCAATTTACATTTTAAAAAAGTGTAACATTCAAGCATTAAAAATCATCAACTTTAGGGAAGATTGAGAGAAAACATTTGTATGTTTTAAGTGTTGGAATCCTGGTTGAGAGATGATGTTACCTCCTAGAAATTATGTTACTGAATGTACATTATTTTACAAGAGTTTTTTAATGAGGGTAACAGGGCTGACATGAAATCAGGAGACATTAAAAAGGATTTATATTTCATAGAAAAAATGCATACTTCTGCCAAAAACATTGCTTATCAATGAGAGTTAGAACAATATGCATTTTGCAAATTAAAAGTCCTGCTGAAAAAGAACAATCATGGTGAGGGACGGGCTAAAAACCTTACTGACTTTTTTGTGTAATATTGATGAAACCACACATAGTATGGTTATGTTTTTAAATTGCACATTTAGTTGTTGTCATATTAAATCTATGTTTGATTATTTCTTACGGACACAAAAGGCATTGATTTTGTGGAATGATCCATGAAAAATAATGCGATCATCAACAATAAACAGCATATAAATGAAAACTGCCTTATGTTACCAGGTGAAATGTCGATCCAGGAAGCTTTGGGGGTGCTGATGGAAGTGATCTACTGCATCTTTGCTTTTATTATCCTACGGAATATGATCCAGATGTAGTATTTGATAAAAACTATGTTCTCAGCTTTTTACTCAAAATGTTGCTTTTTATGAAACTTTCCTACATTGAAATGTTTGAAGCTCGAATTTTTTTTGTTGAAAAGTAGAGGCATTGTTCTTTATTTTGGTGTAGTGCATGTTCAGATATTCAAACAACAAAAATACTCTGGGGTCTATGAAATATTTGTGAAAACGATCAAAAATCCTGACAGTGGCTGGCAACCCTAATCAAACACACCTCAGAGTTACTTGAAAATTACAGGCAGGTGTGCAAAGGCAGGACTGGAAGTGGCACATGGGTCTCAAGGAACATAATGGAATAGCCCTTTACCAGTCTGAAGAGTGCAAAAGATACTGACCACCGGAGATCAACTCCTTAGAGGTAAATAATGATAAGACCACTCAAGCAAATAATTTCAACTCACTGAGCACCAGTGTGCACTGATGGGAATTAAACTCATCACTCAAGCCTTCTGTGAACTATACAGAGAGAAAATAAGCAGGCTGGGGTTTTTAGCACTTGCTACTTCATGCATGTAACCTACTGGCTGGAAATTTTCATGTGATGGGAGTTTGGTTCGTGTTCATTTCACGCATTTCTTTGAGATCAGGTTGGTTTATCTCTATGTTGAGTTTTGTAAAGCAGCCTACTATAAATAAAAAGTACTTGACTAGATAAAATGTTTTGTTTTGTGCTACAAATGCACAAATAAGCAATGATTTAATGGTTGATGTCTTTCTTGTGGTGCACAAGCCAATACTATTAAAGTTACAATCCTCAATTCTCAAAGTCATTTCAGACTACAGCAGTTTTGGAATCAAAGCCATACATTTGGAGGAAAACAGCTTGCAGATGACTTCCTATAGTCTGTTTTATCAAGTAACGTAAAGTGGTTTATTTGGCGTTTTGATCTTCCGTCATAAATGGTCTGCTTGAATGGTCAGATCTTCCATCCAAATCACAGTATTAATTTAAGATTGACAGTTTTAGATTTTGTATTGGCTTACTTTTATCTCATGAGCCTCTCACTTTGTCTACTTTGATTTTAGTGTTTGCTGAGCTTAATACGTAAGCGTTTTATGTGATAACCATATTGCAAATAGACTAAGTACACACTGTGACTGGCAAGAGGAACACTTGCACAAGCCAACCACCAGAAAGCCACCAGATGGTTAAAATAATTGTTCTTGAGAGCATTAACTCGCATCCAAACAGCAGCACTTGGTACTAAAGACCTAATCAAATCCAGAAATTATAGCAAAACTCAGCAGTCCTCAAGTCTGCTGTTGTTATGGGATTTTAGCGAATTACGATTACCCATATGTTTCATACTGCGAGCATGATTGAAACTCTCCTCCTCCTCTCCTTGCATACCTGAATGAAACTTTCCTTGACTGTCTCTCGAGTAACTTTGAAACATTAAGTGTTTCTGACAAGTTTTTCTCACGTAAACATCTCGATGAGTAGGTAAGCGGTGCATGTGGCTTTCTCAGAGGTATTGTCATCATCATGGGCCTGTCTGCTTGGCTGATCTGTCAAAGTGATTGGTATGGGAACATTCATATAGTCACAAAGGCGACAGACCATATGTTAAATCCATAGACAAACACAGATGCTCATGATAATAATAACAATCCCTGCATGAGATTCTCTTCTGCTGAAAAAGCTTTCACTGGGGAGGTCATGAACCTGATAGACGAGAAATATTTCCATTAAGCTCCGTCAGACATAAACTTGTGAATTATTTTAAAGGAGTCTGATTTCCTCTTTATCTTAGTAAGTTCTTTTGATAAAAAGAATT
>JAHKKF010518257.1:10299-28179 GCA_019740295.1 Labeo calbasu
CAGCTAAGCAGCAAAAACCTTGTTCTTAGTAGATGCTCTTCATGTCCTTTTGACGAATTCCAGTGTTTGAAACAACTGGCTTTACTGTATTTTAACAAGATCCCTGATCATTTCAGTCCAGTTTGTGCATCACATTTCAGCTTTAATTGTTTTGAGAACAAATTAAGTTTTATAGTGCAATAATGCAGATTTTCCAAGCTGTTGGACTCGACAGTAAACTTCGGCATTGATGTGTACAGCATAGCATTGTACCTTAATTAGCTGCCCCTTAGTTGAATTCTAAGGCTCAAAGAAAATTTGTGGAAATAAATGTTATCAAACAGAGCGTAACTTTCTGTGTCTTTTTTGGTATAAATATCAAGATTAATCTCAAAAGTCAGAATTAGTTAAATGTTCAACATAAACTAGGAGTCAAAAGTTTTTGAAAGAAGTCTCTTCTGCACACCAAGCGTGCATTTGTTTGATCCAAAATACAGCAAAAGCAGTAATATTGTGAAATAATTTTACTATTTAAAACAGCTGCTTTCTGTTTGAATATATTTTTAAATGTAATTTATTCCTTTGATCAAAGCTAAATTTTCAGCATCACTACTCCAGCCTTCAGTGTCACACAATTGTAATGTGCTGATTTGCTGTTTAAGAAACTTTTATTACTATTATTATTATCCATATTTAAAACAGTTGAGTACTTTTTTTTAGGATTCTTTGAGGAATAGAAAGATTTAAAGATCAGCATTTTTTGTTGGGAAAGAAATTACAGAAATTAATACTTGTATTTAGCAGGGATTCTTTAAATTGATCAAAAGTGATGGTAAAGACATTTGTAATGTTACACTGTGGGTTTTTTTTCAATATAATTATATATATATATATAATTTTTTAGCAGCAAATCAGAATATTAGAATGATTTCTGAAGGCTCATGTGACTGGAGTATGATGATAAAAATTCAGCTTTGAAATCACAAAAATAAATTACGTTTTAAAATATATTGAAATAGAACCAGTTATTTTAAGTAGTAAAAATATTTCAAACTTTAACGTTTTTGCTGTAGTTTGAATCAAATAAATACAGGCTTGGTGAGCAGAAAACACTTCTTTAAAAAACATTACAAATCTTACTGTTCAAAAACTTTTGACTGATAGTCTATTTATTGAACATTTCACAAAAATCCAAAATTCTGTCATGAAGCTCTAGATGGTGCAGTGCGGTAGGTTCAATCAACTCAACTCAGTCTGACATAATGACATCATCACATGGTGCAGCTGATTGGTTTCTTTTCACATCAGTAGCCAATGAGCTTGCTGCTCAACATTCAAATATTCGGCTAGTGCTTGCTGTGGCAGTTGCAGCGCGCTTCAGAAACCCTCCACCTCCCCAGCTCCACCTGTAGAGATCTACTGTGGGGTGATTTCATGTATGTTATACGTAAGGGATAATCAATTGCTTGCCATGCATTAAGGTATTTTAAATGCACAACGTGGAGGCATTTAAAATCCTTTAATGCACGGCAAGCTGTTGATTATCCCGCTTATTTCATGGTCATATGCCAAGTTAAAACTACCGAATGGGTAAAAATGACGTTATTTTCGTCAGTTACAGCACGTTAGCTCTAGCATTCTGCCCGCTTCAAATCAGTGTTAATTTCGTCAACGAACACGACGACGAAAAATATTTGTTAACGAACATTTTTTCTGTGACAAAGACGAGACATTGACGAGCTAAAACTATTATCCAATGATAAAAAGTATGACGAAATCTATTCCGCGTCTTCGTTAACAAGACGAGACGGGACGAGAATGTAATTTGAGGACTAAAATATTATATAGGCTAACTGTCCTCTTTCAAAATGCGCGTCCCTGTCATTAGATTGCAGTCGGATAAAGGTTAGGCAGCTGCAGTATGGCAGCCGCAATGGCCACCAAAACGCGGACCCGCGATCTGAAAGAATGGCCTTAGCAGCTAACGGGTTAGGGATAAGGTCACCAGACGTCCAGTTTTCCCCCGGTAGTTACAATACATTGTCGATTAACTTAAAGTTAGTGAAGACGGGATAGGCGAAATCGCGCTAACGGACACAGCAGAAGCGCGCTCTCTCTCACGCACGCCCCACTTCTTCAGTTTTCAGACAGCGCGTGATCAGTTCTCAGTGCTCAAATACACACACAGTAGTCCAAATTTCTATCGTGTTGAGTATCTCACGTAAACAGAGTCGGTTATGGCTTAAGTGAACGTAAACAGGTGGGTGAAAACTGAGAATATGTCAGTATTACATGCATGCCTTCCGTCTTAAAGGGACAGCATTCCTAATTAAATATCTATCTGTGTCATTAATGTTAACCAACAAAAGATGTCAAATAAATGTACAGTCTACATGTTAAATAAACCTCCTGTATCTGAATAATTAGTTTAATTTGTGTCATATTTGTCTTATTGTGCTTCTTTTTCAAAAATTATAAATTATATGCATAGGCATATATATAAATAAACAACTATCATTTTATAAGCTGCTCCTTTTTTGCTAGAAATTCACCCAAAAATGAAAATTGTCATAATTTATTCAAGTCTTCCCAAATTCAAATTCAAATTGATTCAAATTTATCATAAGCTTAATTGGTTTGGTCTAAAGAGAGAAGAATTAATGTTTATTTTTGTTTGAAGACTGAAGTAGCTACCAAAATAAATGTTGGTAATTGCAGTTTGACAAAAAGTAATGACTGAAAGTTGACAAAAATGCAATGACTTTTCGTTGACTAAAACTAGACTAAAACTATGAAAGATTCAAATGACTAAAGTGTGACTAAGGCTATTAAGCATTTTAATCTTAAGATAAAGACTAAGACTAAATCAAAAATGCCTGTCAAAATTAACACTGCTTCAAATCAGACACAGAGATAAAATAGTGCGGTAAAATCACATTTATTTGAATTAATTATAGCATTTAATCAACTAATTAACAATCAAGACAAAGAGAGAGATGACAGTTGTGTATGGGTTACCTGCATGCTGACTGCGCATCTCTCTCTACAATTAAATAAAAAAAAAAAACAGTGATTTTACCACTTCGTTGCTGAGGAATATAATGTAGCGTTCTAGTATCCAGTCTATTTTAGTAATAAAAATCATGGGGAAGCATTGATAACAAGTACCTGCAGCCAGTCAGAATCCAGTATTCAGACAGACCACAGAGTAAATAAAGGTTGTTTCATATGTTATATGTGGAGCCGCAGTATTTCCTACATGCTCACAGCAGCATGTCTGTGGATGTATTGGCAGTAGCATGTCTCGGTACACTCTAAAAAATCCTGGGTTATTTTTTTAACCCAAATGCTGAGTTAAGGCTTTATGGCTTGTTTGGGTAGTTTTTGTGTTACCCAGCTTCTGGATCAGATGTAACAACCCAGTGTTTGGGTAGTTTTTTAGTGTTACCCAGCTCCTGGGTCAGACATAACAACCCAATGTTTGGGTAGTTTTTTATTACTCAGATCCTGGGTCAGGCGTAACCCAGTGGTTGAGTTATTTATCGTGGGGATTTTGCGTTGAGAGAGCAATTCTAATTGCCATCGAATTGATGCATTTCTTCGGTAAAATTAGATTTGTGTACGTTTTATTTTATATATAAAATAATTACTGTGCTGTATATCGTTCAGTTTTATGCAGAGCAAAATGCTGGCGCGCGGTGTGAATACATATTATATACGTATTTGGCACAATTATTTTAAAACATGTTTATTGAAATACAAAAAAAAAACAAGAAGAATTTCAGTGTTAGAAACAAAAGCCTTTAGTAAAACATTGACTCGTACTTGTCTACTGCAATAATGCAATGTCTTAAAATCATCTTAATTTGGGGGCATTTTTCTGGAATTATAAATATGTTATCATTTGGGATTAAGTATGTTTATTGATTGACAGTCCTGCTGTGATTCAATTTCTCAAAGCCCGTACCTCCTGTTCTTTTACCGGGCTGGATGGGCCAAGCTGTTTTCAGTTTTGCACATCTGGCACCAGGTTCCCTCTCCCACTTGGTTTAAATTTCCATATGCAGAAATGTATCCTGTTTTTATTCAAACATCATCATAATTTTGCATATGGAGGCCAAGTGAATTATTGTGACAGAAATGGAACCCTCTTGAGCATAGTGGCGGTTAGCAGGTATGTGTATGATAAATGGCCACTCTCTAATGAATGACCTGCGGAGCGGTGCCATCTGGGTGGCATGTGCTGGACACATCTGTGTTAGCAGGATCTGGCCAAAAAACAGCAGTTGGTTTGTTGTTGTTGTAAATATGTATGTTTATGCATATTTGCTTTGAGAACATATTTTAAAACACAAATCAACTTGTAATATATGGATAACATATGGATAACCTGAAGAAATACGGACAGTAAGTGAATGTAATGGTTGAAATTAAATCTTTGCATTAGATGGTGAAAAGTACAAAAATAACTTTAATAATAAATTCAATGTGATTTAATTTCCAACTATAAAGTCATCCTATATCACTGTTTTACCTTTTTTTGTAAATGACATTTGACCTTCTTTTCATGTCCACTTTGTAAACACTGAGTCGGTGCTTCTGCAGCGATGTAGGACAATTTTGAAGTTAAGGGGAGAAATTGAGATGGGATTTTTCAACATCCCTTACGAAAAAAGTTTATTCAAGTGTGCTATTAGTATACTTCTTTTAAACTAAAAATAGGAAAGTATACTTTCAGTGTAATTTATATACTTCTCAGAAATATACTTAAAATTACATTCAAGTATACTTGATTTATACTTAGAAAAAGTCTAAGTATATTTCAGCTGTACTTGTGCTCTGAGAATCTGTGCTTTCACTGTTATACGCTAGGGGCGCTATGTCACATCTTCTGTACAGAATTTCCAAAACACAAGTGAAGAAGAATCCGCTTCCATGTGTAATCTAACACAGTGGTTTTCAAACCAGTCCTGCGAGCACCTGCAAAAAAAAAAATTGCAAATTGCAAAAACCTGCAAAACACTGCACGTTTTCTGTGTGTCCCTCATCTATCACACCTGATTCAACTCATCAGCTCATTAGTAGAGACAGCAAGACCTAAAATGGGTGTGTCCGATATGAGAGACCTACAAAATGTGCAGTGTTGGGGGTGCTCCCAGGACCGTTTGAAAACCACTGATCTAACTCAATCGTCAGACATAAAACAGCATCAAAACTATGTGTAAAACTGTGTAACCTTATGGAATAAAATGTCGACCCATGAAGAGGAAATAATGACTGTCAAGCTTTGGGGTGTTGATCAACTGTTGATCAATCATCTACGGTTTGATTATCATAATTACTATTTTGTTTTCTTCAAATGTTGTACTTACGAATATACCTGCAGTATAAAACTATTAAACTAGTAGTATACTGAAACTATACTTCAAAGTGTACTAAAAGTATTTAATTAGTAAACTATCAGTATACCTATAAGTTCACTTTTAGTATACTTGCAGTACAAACTAAAAACAAAGATGTCAACTAGCTGTGTACTCAGAGTTTACTTCTGTTATACTTAAAGTATACTTAAAAGTATACTTTTATATACTAGAAAGTGGGCCAATTTATTGAAATAGTATACTACTACACTGATATTTGTATACTTACCACATAAAGTATACTTAAAAATATACTTGAACTTTACTTAAGTATACTTAATAAAATAAATTGAAGTATACTTATTTTTGGTAAGGGAGCCTAACTGTCATGAACCGGAATACACAGAGTTCACGCAGAGCTAGACAAGATGAGCCTTTGAGGTTAAAAAGTATATAAATCGTACATTTTTTTTTAGAAAATAACGTTTTGCTAGATAATCCCTTTGAAGCTGCATTTAAACTGCATTTTGGAAGTTCAATCTCGGGGGCACCATAGAAGTCCACTATATGGAGAGAAATCCTGAAGTGTTTCCCTCAACAAAAAACATAATTTCTTTACGACTGAAGAAAGAAAGACATTTACATCTTGGATGACAAGGGAGTGAGTACATTATCTGTAAATTTTTGTTCTGGAAGTGAACGGCTCCTTTAACTCCTATCCTATTAGGAGACATAACATGAACATTATGCATTCATGAAAGCCTTGCTTTATCTGTCCTGCTTTTTTTTAAGACAGTTGTTCAGTTCAAATCCCACCAAGTGGTAACAAACCACCTTTAGTTCTTGAGCCTTGAGGTCACTTCCTATAATGGAAAGTTTTATCCCGCCAAATTGAGCTTCGTGGCGCAGTATTCACTCCCTTGTCCTTTCCGGAGTTTGTCCATTCACACATAAGTAACCAGCTCAGCTATAAAAAGATTTATTGCTCTGTACCCCGAGGTATTTCATCATTGGCAGGACCACGTAATTATCTCCATCGGTAAACATTGTTCAGCTCATCCCGAGTTTCTATGCCCAATCCACATCCAAACAGTGAAGCTTGCAGTCTCCAGCAAGGCTACACGGTCACTTCATTTAAAAAAGCGCCTGACCTCTGAATCCCATGAGCTCACCAGCTGGAGCTCACATCCCTCATGGGGCAGACTAAACCACTTTTGAATCTCTGTCTCACTGTTTGTTTCACAATGCTCAAGGCTGGAATTTGAAGTTGGTTCTAGGTCATTGAAAAAGGGGATGCATTTTACCAGGAGCCCAATTTCCTGCTCCAGTGTTTTGGTATGAACATTGTTTCCTTCATGTGCTTCAGAGAGCTTTCAGCATCAAGAGCTGATTGTGCTTTAGGCGCACATGTATAATGAGCGGGTGAACGGCAGCATCCCAGGTCAAAGCTGCGGGAGGGCTGTGTTTTGTGTTTTTTGTTTTCTCCTGATTTCTCAGATCTCACTAAGATTCCTTTTCCACAATGATGTTTTTTATTGTTATCTGGTGCATGCCGGTTCTTTTGTCGCACACAATCAGCTTAATTTTCTATAAAAAATGGAAACGCGCAGAGATAAAAAGACACAATCAAGCTGATGTGTTTTTGTAAAAACACATGAATTACCACTCAAGTGCTTAGTTGTTTCTCATCAAACCTTTTATATGTTCATAAAGAAATTTCAGCCGGGGCTTTTTATTGTTTGGCATTCAAAATTTCTAACTACATGGTCAATAGTCTGGATTTACATAACGGAATGATTATTGTCGACATAAAACATTTTTTCTGAATATTGCACCATTACGACTGAGTTTGATTCTTCCAAACACTCTTTAACTTGCTCTTAATCCTCTACCACCCCCTACCTTTCTTTCAGAAGGCACATAATTTTGATAAACAGATTGATCATACCAATGCCGGTCCTCCTTATAAGCAAAGTATGCATGTTAAGTAGGACCCCCGAACCGTCAGGGGGCCCCTTGGTTTCAAAGAGGATTAAAGTGTTAGTTTACCCAGAAATAAAAATTCTGTCGTTAATTAGTCACTTTCATGTTGTTCGAAACCCGTAAGACCTTCGTTCATCTTTGGAAAAACGAAGATACCTTAAAAAATTAAGGTATTTTTTATGAACTCCGAGAGCTTATATGTGCTTATAAGGCCCAGAAAGGTAGTAAGGACATTCTTAAAATAAATTTTATGAAGCTACGAGAATACTTTTTGTGTGTAAAGAAAACATAAAAAATGACTTTGTTGTTGAAACAGTCTTCATAACAGGGGTGGATGAAGAACTCAAAAGTCACACTTGAGTAAAATCACAGATATCTCAACAGAAAATGACTTTGGTAGAAGCTGAAGTCACTGTTTAGAATATTAGTTTAAAAAAAAAAAGTATGAAAAGTATTTTTTTTAAACATACTTAAGTATTGAAAGTAAAATTACGAGTAAATGCAAAATGAAAAAGGAAACAAATATTAAAAAATGTTTATACACAGTTTGATCAGAAAGATTGTGTTTAGTTTTAACTCTTTCTTTCTTTTTTGTATCTTTGGATAAGAATAAAAAGCACTTCATCCGATCTCTTTCATTCCGACATAAGAAAACGTTTCTGGAATCTGCATTTGAAGTGGCATTTAAATTAGGGCTGTCAAACGGTTAATCGCATACAAAATAAAAGTTTATGTTTGGCTAATATATGTGTGTGTACTGTGTGTACTTATGTATATATACATATGCACAAATTAATGTATATATTTAAGAGAAATATGTTATATATACATAATATAAATTATATACAAATTATAATAAATACATATACTTGTAAATATTTATTAAATATATACATGAATGTGTTTGTATTTATACATGCATAATAATCACACACAGTACACGCACATATATTAGGCAAACTCAAACTTTCATTTTGTATGCGATTAATCGTGATTAATCGTTTGACAGCCCTAATTTAAATGTATTTACAAAGTAATATAGCTCAGAGGAGACACGGATGCATTTAACCTGCAGTTACAATTGCATAAATAATGCTTTGTTTTAGACAATGAAAGCTGATATTTAAAATGATTTAAAACATGAAAAAATAGTTGAAATGTGAAAATGAAAACAGCCAATAGGTGTCAGTAAGTGACTGTTAATAAGTGAATCATTAAATTTTAACTGATTCATTCAAACGGCTGATTCATTCAAGAACAAAGCATTCAGAGGCTGTGTTAATGAAGTCACTGAATCATTCATTCAACCGATTCGTTCAAAAAGCTGATTCATTCAAGAAGGAAATGTCAGTAGTTTTGGTGCTTAAAATGCAAAACAGTGCTGTGATCTTTGTTTGGAACTATTTTCGTTGCCAAAACTGAACAAAAACAGGCAATACTGTGTCTAAAATGTACATCACTTAATGCTAACTTCATTAAACTTGTATAGATTAACCATATTAAATTATATAAATATAAAAGACATACAGAGGCATTTTTGCCACCTACAGTTTAGAATTCCTTGAATTATGATGATTCTAAATGCGTTTTAATAGATTAAATCACGTCAGACCGCACATTGTTACAACAGCTTACTATATTATCACAGAAGATATACTGTATATCTCACACCCCGAACTCGAGTCCTCAAATTGAGTGGAAAATGAAATCATCCGCGGTTGACCAAGCACTTGTTTTTTTAGGAGTCTGTTATTGCGTTTCCAGTACAACGTCAAATCTGCAATGCCACACAAAAAGTATTCTCATAGTAAACAGGTCCTGTCTTAGGGCCCTATGATTTCCGCGATACGGAAGACACAGACGGAATCGCTGAATCCAGTCATAAAAACGGAATTTACTGAATAATGCAGAATGTCACGGAATTTGTCAAAGTTTGAATGAATTAATCAAAGGTAGGTCATTACACTTAAATCAAACCGCATTATGGACGAGTATCTGTAAATGTTATGCCGCAAAAATACCATTTAAATGTGAATCCTGCATGTTCTGCGTGTCTCTGTTTTAATGAATGGAACAGACGAGCGGTTTTGTTTCTGGCTGTGATTTCAGCATCTGTCGTCTCACTAAATGAGGACATAAATACATTAACAATATCTGCCGAGGGTCACTTCATGAGCATTTGACCGTTCCATTTTAGGAAAACTAGTGTTATATCATATACACACACAAATGTGAAGGTAGACACGGCAACCCGTCAAAATAAAAGTCAGGTTTAACTTGAAGACATTGCGCCAGGTATATATTACTACTATTACTGCTACTACTTAAATGAAACGAACATTATTTTTTAGGGTATAATCACACAACATTTCTTCCATGCTTTAATTTTAATAGTAAATTCCCCTTTGTTTGCCAAAAGAAAGTTTGCTTAATTTTCAATAATTAAAAGATAAATGAAATTAATCTTTTTTGCCTTTATTTGATAACCAGAACATTTTAAATATACAACACAGAATGAGGGTAAAAAAAACCTTTCATAAGGCTATTTTAAAAAAAAATTTGAATAAACTAAGTGTGCATTTAACTAATTAGACATGCTAAAACACAGAATTTGATTTGAAAACATATGGTGAGAAAAAATTAAACATTTCACAGGGCCCTAAACATGTCATTTTTGCTAAACCTTTATTAAATTAATGTGAAATTGTATACATTTCATGATTTTAATTAATTAGACATGCTCTTTGATTACTAAAATTTAATTTAACCATTAAAAAGGAGTTGAGAAAAATTAAAACGGGAAGAAACGGAATCCAGAAAAATTAAAACGGAAAAATGGAATTTGGAAAAAATAAAATGGAATTTGGGAAAAAATAAACTGATTTCATAGGGCCCTATTATCTGAGGTTTGTTCCCCAGAAGCATTGTTAGATTCAAACTATTGTTCCGTAGTACCAACATAGTTCAAACATTTGGTGTTTCCCAAAGCCATAGTTTCAGTGATCATTCACAGACAGCATCGCAAACTTGTATGGATGGAACTACAGCTCTTGACCTCTGGTTAACGCATAGTGTTTTTCTAGTAGTATGCTTTGACATTTTACACCTACAGATATCCCTTTCATTTCTGCTATTGCGCGATTCTGCACTCCAGCTACATTTTAAAAGCTTTGAAATAACATTCACCCCTAAAACTATTATTTGGCTATCATATTTCAGAGATACCACTTTTAAGTAAAAGGTACTACTGCTAAGCAAAGGACAGGACTATTCAGAAATTGTTGAGGTGTTGTTGGACAAACTAATGCCTGATCTTGCCTATTTTACCTATCCGATAACTTTTATTTTAAGGTGGATTGTTTTAATGCTATCAGTTTGTACAGTTCATGTGATTTGTGGCTTTGGGTCTATGTTGTATATTCTGAAATTCTGAAACAATGACTTCTGTTAAACGACATACTCTTAACAACCCAGGTTGCCACTCCAGCATAGTTGTTGGTGGTACTGCACCTAAATGCTGGTGGCAACCATCACAAAACTGAAAAAGGAGGTTGGCACAGTGTGTAGCTACTGCCAAATAAAATCATGTCAGAGATGACAGGTTAAAGCAAAACACTGTACCTGCACATGAACAAGTTTGCTTGGTGGCAGAAATGAGTAACAAGACGGTGTAAGACTTTCCAGTCTGTAGTAAGTTGCTGTTGAAGTCAGTAATACCGATGCTCAAAAAAAAAGAAAAAAGAACATTAAACATTAACAGGTCTCCATATTTTCTTGCAGAAAGAAGAAGCATAAAATAACACTTAACACATAACATTTTCTCTGTTATAGGCTACTTTCAAAACAATAAGAAATAGTTAAGAGTAACTAGGCCTATTTCAAGTCAGTTTAACATGATGCTATGGTGTTTGAGTGGTTTTGGTCTAATATATAAATAACTTCAAACAGATGCATGAATCTTGTCAAACTGGGTTTGAGCAGTCTGAACTTGTGTCTGCGGCTTGTGATGTGCATCACTAGACTGTAGACCCACTGAAAATCCCACTGTGAATAACTCTATGATCTTCCTTTCTAATGTGGCAGAGATAGAATGCAAAGAGAAAACAGTGATAATTATCAGCAAAACACTCCACTGAACTACCAAATAGTAAATTGAATAGGAAATTGACTCGGTGCGTTGTCTTCTCCAATAAGCATAGAGCCATAGAGTTAGTCACTGCAGTCCTGGATCAATTGCTCTTCAATTAAAACGCTCAATTAAATAGACTTTGAAGAAAAATAATCGTGAAAGTAGGACGATGCTCTGACTAATGTTAGACAATGAATCTGTAGTTTGAAGACATCTTGTCATTGGATTAATTCTGAGCGTATAGAGAACCTTTACCAAGAGAAAGTTTAGCCACATGCTTATACCTTCCCAAACTTTTAAAGGAAATTTAAATTAAATTAAAATATTGTCATTAAGTACTCACCCTCATTAGAACGTACTACCTGGATACGCTGTGCCTTGTTTGCAAGCAGAGAAATGCATACGCATGTATCGTGGTAGGGTAAAACGGGGCTAAAGGCAGCCCGGGGTAAAAGGCGCCTTTGATTCCATTTTCTTCTAAACCACTAGATGGCATAAAAATGGGCGTAGCACTTTCCAAAGCATCCGCTTTTTAAGATACACGTGCAAAATCGTCTGCTCCTTGATGTGATCGTTAGCAGCAGCGCAAAGCCGATTCTGTGCTTGCTTGATCTAATATTTGATGTTTTTAAAAATGTTGTAGATTTAAGTAGCAAATGAGAATCACTAAAATTATTCAATATATCTTGAGACAAATGTCTTCTTAATGATTTTCAGTTTTGTTTAAAGGAGAAGTCCACTTTCAAAACAAAGATTCACATATAATGTACTCACCCCCTTGTCTTCCAAGACGTTCATGTCTTTCTTTCTTCAGTCGTAAAGTATATTTATTTAACAAAAAAAATATTTTATTTACCAGAATAAGCAAAAAAGTAGTCCAAACTTTGCTAACTTATACATCATTAAAAAAAACAACAACATTATTTTAGCTAAAGTATTTGTATCAATACTATGGGGCTTTTACCCCATGCTTTGAGCCTTTTACCCTGTGAGTGCCACCTCATACATTTATGAGATTTTTAAACAAAATAAATGACTTGTATGACTTATTTTCACACAAAATATATTGCTCCATAAATGTTCAGTACGAATGTATGTTTGGGCACAGTGAAACGGGTGTGCCTTTAGCCCCATTGTACCCTACTCTTGTGACATGGAAGAGAAGAAATTGTTGAATAAAGTCATTACTTTTGTTTTCTTTGTGCACAAAGTAGCTTCATAAAATTACGGTTGAACAACTGATGTCACATGAACTGTTTTAACAATGTCTTTACTACGCTTCTGGGTCTTGAACAAAGGTCTTATGGGTTTGGAATGACATGAGGGTGAGTAATTAATGACAATTTTTGGGTGAACTATCCCTTAAAAAACTTGATATGTAAAATATAAAAACTTTATCTACACAGCTACACAGAAACCATTTAAATATCAACTGTGTGCAAAATACTGAGAATTATAGAAACATAATTTAGTCTACGAGTGACTTGTATGAACAATCTAACAATGTTTTGTTAGTAAATATTATTATGTCATCTTGTTGAAGACTATAACTATTTACATTTACCTCTTTTTATGTATTATTACAGTATCTCTAACTGGAGTCACAGAATAGGTCCGCACACCATTATCGGTTATTAGAGTCCTGGACAGCATGATCTTCCACAACCAATTCCAATTATCGCTCTTTACATGCTTTTCAAGCTTTGTAATCAAGTAGTGACTTTGTACCGACCCCTCACTCTTGATAAGTACCCATCTGTGTCTTGTGCATCTCCCTGAGTAGAGGGCAGATTTTCTGCTTCCATGCATGAGAGGACGGCAGTGAAGCAGTGTATCCAAGGTTCAACCTGCACATTGAATCAATAGAGACTGATAGGAAAAGAAGGCCATTGATTCTTTTGTCCCCTCCCCTCCCCTCCCCTCCCCATCTGCTTGTGGAATAACGTAAATCAGTGAATTAGGAGATAAATCTGCTGATCGTAGGGTCTCCAATCCCTCATCTAGATATATATGTGATGAGATAATACCTGGATGAAATGTTTTCAGACCTCCAAATTTATATTACGTGCACCGTTCAGTTTGAATTTATCTGAGAGAAATTGAATCGGTGTTGAAATTTTTCATGGCTCCCCCACTTTTACTTTGGGGATTGTTAAAGGTCAAAATTAATGCTGAAGAAACTTTCAAATGTCAGACTTTTTTCACTTCATCCCATTGTGCCGTTCCTAAGTGATGCAGATATTTTCCAAATGTACCTATTCATCAAATGCATGTCCTGAGTTCCTGCTGTCTCAAAGTTCTCACACAATCTGTTGTTCAGAATGACAGGAAATGAAATTCATGGTCAAACTTCAGAGGGGGCATATTTTACCCCATGTGGTCTCTTCATCACGATAAGAGAATGTGAGCGAAACAGTAGAAAGAGAAAGGAAGAATGGTAGAGAATGATAAAGAGAGAGATAAAGAAGGAGAAAATTATTGTAAGTGGAAAATGAGAACCCTGCAGTTCTCGCAGTTGCAGGCTCAGCCAGCCATACAAAACTTTAGAGAGATAAGTGTAAATAAACAGACAGAGATCAAGCATCATCTCTTGGTATATTTAAATCACACTTGTATAAATATATCTACTTAAAGAGACAGATCACCCCAAAATGACAATTCAGTCATCATTTACTCAACTCTGAAGTTATTCCACATCTGTATAAGTGTCTTTCTTCTGTTGACCATAAAAGAAAAGATTTTGATGAATATGGGTAACTGGACAACTGGTGCTCACTGACTTCCACAGCATGGGGGGAAAAATGGTATGTTACCTGCATATCTGCTTAAGCTTACATAGGATGGATGGATGAACAGATAAATAGGTAGATCTGTCGTTATTCTTCACATTTAACATTGGATGTAGATAGGTACATAAATTGATTGATGGATGAAAGGATGGATAGATTCATATTCTTTAGGACTCATTCAGATTTAGCATAAGGTGTGGGTGGATGGATGGATCGATCTGCTGTTATTCTTCACATTTAACATTGGATGAAGATAAGTACACACATTGATGAATGGATGGAAGGACACTGAGAGATTTGTTATTCACATATAACATTGGGGATGGATGGATGGATGGATGGATGGATAGATAGAGATATTATAGTTATTCTTTACACTTCCACAATGAATATTTTGTTATTCATCCCATTTATTAGTGGGGATGGATGGATAAATCTGTTGATGTTCTTCACATTTAACTAGATGGGTGGATCTGTGATAGATAGATATTCTTCACATTTCTCATTGGATGTTGATGGATAGATGGATGGATTGACCGTTAGATGTTAGTCTTCACATTTAACATTGGATACGGCTGGATGGATGGATGGATGGATGGATGGATGGATGGATGGATGGATGGATGGATGGACTGACTGATAGATCTGTTGTTATTTTTCACATTTAACACTAGGGATGGATGGATGGGTTAATGGGTGAGTGGGTGGATGGGTGGGTGGATAGACTGAACGTTAAATCTGTTGTTATTCTTTACATTTAACACTAGGAATGGATGGATGGATTGACTGATAGATCTGTTGTTATTCTTCACATTTCACATTGGATGTGGATGGATAAATGGGCAGACTGACCGGTAGATGTTGTTATGCTTCACATTTAACATTGGGTTTGGCTGAATGGATGGATGGATGGATAGATAGATGGATGGGTGGGTGGATACCCTAGTTGGGGAAAAAAAGTGCATGTCCGTAATGTACTTAAAGTGCTCTAGTTTTCATGCCCTAGTTTTGTGCTCAATATGCTAAAAATGATTCTTTAGTACTTCTTAAGATAATTAAGATAGATGTACTCAACTATGCTATTTTGGGACACCATGAATATGAACTAAAATGTGCTTTTAACATACTATTTTTGTATTTAAAATTACCACTTGTAGTACACTTGAGTGTACTAGTGTATAAAAGATGGGTTCAGGTGTACTACAAGTGGTAACTAAATACGTTTTAAATACAGAGATGGTATGTCAAAAGCACATTTTAGTTCATATTCATGGTGTTCCACAGTAGCACAGTTTAGTACACTTAGATGTTTTTAAGATTATCTTAGGAGGTAAAAGAATATTTTTTTGTATAATAAGTACAAAATTATTGTGTGAAAATAAAGCACTTTGGATGGGTTGGTTGGTGGATAAACTGACTGATAGATCTGTTGTTATTCTTGACTTTACACTTTGGGTATGGCTGGATGGATGGAAAGACTGACAGACAGATCAGTTGTTATTCTTCACTTTTAATATTATGGGTGGATGGATGAATGGATAGACTGACCACTAGATGTTGTTATTCCTCACATTTAACACTAAGGATTGATGGATGGAAAGATTGACCAACAGATCTGTTGTTATTCTTCATATTAAACACTAGGGATGAATTGATGGATGGATGGATGGATGGATGGATGGATGGATGGATGGATGGATTGACCGATAGATCTGTTGTTATTCTTCACATTAAACACTAGGGATCAATGGATGGATGGATGAATGGATGGATGGATAGATTGACCAATAGATCTGTTGTTATTCTTCACATTAAACACTAGGGATGAATGGATGGATAGGTGGGTTGGTGGATAGACTGACTGATAGATCTGTTGTTGTTCTTCACATTTAACACTAGGGATGGATGGATGGATGGATGGATGGATGGATGGATGGATGGATGGATGGATGGATGAATGGATGGATGAATGGATTGGCTGATAGGTCTGTTGTTATTCTTCACTTTTTACAATGGGTATGGCTGGATGGATGGATAGACTGAACGATAGATCAGTTGTTATTCTTTACAGTTAACACTATGGATGGATGGACGGACTGATAGATCCGTTGTTATTCTTCACATGTAACACTAAGGATGTGTGAACATTTAACATTTGGTGTGGATGGATGAATATGTAGATAGATAGATAGATAGATAGATAGATAGATAGATAGATAGATAGATAGATAGATAGATAGATGTTTTTGTTCTTCCCATTTAACACTGGGTATCTACTTTTTCTGCCTTCTCCCTTTGAATTTTTTTTACAATGATCTCACTGATCTATATGATATTAAAAAGTTGCATCCCTCCCTTTAACACACAGAGGAAATGAGAACAAAAAGAACAGGCTCTAGTGGGCAGATAAAGCACACCACACAAACACTGAACTAGATGCAATTAAATGATAGGGGACTGGTCTCCAAAGCCTTAAACTGCCACTCCTTCCCACATGGCAGGAGATGGATTCTTATCTGCGACTCTCAAAAGAGCAATGACATCTGAAATGCAGATTCACACTGGACTATTATCATCACCTCACAATATCCTGCCACAGTTTATGCTTTGAGAAACGCACGGGAATGTCCTCTGGGGCTGAGGAAATATAGCATTTTGTCAGCGGCTAGGAAAACAAACTTGTAGAAATGCATTTGGGTCGAATGACCTGGTGTTTGTCTTCACGGAATGGTGATTCTGGGGCTAAATCTATTCTTTGTTCAAACCACTGAGGCACAGCGAACAGGAAAGGTCAGAAATCACAGGATTAATACACGTTTACTGGGCTACGGATAATGTAAGTATAAATATATACAGGCTATATATGTTTTACATAATGAGGGTGCATCTTTTACTTTGAAAGCCATAAAGTGTCCTGTCTTTTGTCAAATTAAAGGCATAGTTCACCCAGAAATGAAAATTCTGTCATTAATTACTTACCCTCAAGTTGTTCCAGACCCATAAGTCCTTCGTTCATCTTCGGAATGCAAATTAAGATATTTTTGATGAAATCCGAAACTTTCTGACCCTGCATAAACAGCAATGGGACTACCAACAATGTCTTTTAATGATATCCTAACTACCTTTCTGGGCCTTGAACGTGCTAGTTGTGTTGCTGTTTATGGAGGGTCAGAAAGCTCTTGGATTTCATCAAAAATATCTTAATTTCCGTTCCAATGATAAATGAAGATCTTACGGGTTTGGAGTCATGTGATGGTGAGTAATTAATGACAGAATTTTCATTTGTGGGCAAACTATCCCTTTAAGCTAATATTTTCTCAGTTAAACACAGAGAACAGAACAAAACAACAGGAACCAACCAGAGCGGGAACAGATGGCAGAGGCATGCATGGAGATGTGGATAATAATACACACAGTGGATCACACTCTCTTTCAATCGGTCCAAAGGGGCCACATGTTTACCAAACAAAACAAATCTTCAAGACTAGAGTAATCTCTTGTTTTGGCTGTTACCATATGGAGCAAGCAGTGAGACTATTAGGCTTCAGTATTCCCTTTAACAAGAGTAACTACTACTCAAGTGGATAACCAGATTTGTCACATCTTTTTGTATTTATTGTAGATTCCCAAAGCCTTGCAC
>JAHKKF010518257.1:31701-53257 GCA_019740295.1 Labeo calbasu
CCCCCCCCCCAACACTAACACTTTCTATTCTATTTCTATTCTGCTTGTTTTCTTTTATTTATTATAAAAAACTTGACCCTCCAACACTAGCATTCTCTATTCTGTCTATTCATTATAAAAAAGCTTTACCCCCCAACACTAGCACTCTCTATTCTACTTCTATTCTATCTACTTGTTTTCTTTTATTTATTATAAAAAACTTGACCCGCTAACACTAGTACTCTCTATTCTAATTCTATTCTATCTGCTTGTTTTCTTTTATTTATATATTTAAAAAAACTGACCCTCCAACACTGGCACTCTCTATTCTATTTCTATTGTATCTACTTGTTTTCTTTAATTTATTAAAAAACCTTCACCCTCTAACATTAGCATTCTCTATTCTTTTTCTATCTACTTTTAATTATTATAAAATATCAACTCTAGCTCTATCTGTTCTACTTCTTTTCTATCTACTTTTTATATCTTCTATTTATTATTTTAAAAAAATAAAATAAATTTACTATGTGTACTGCGTTAAACTAACCAGGACTTGTAACAGCCCTTATATATTGTTGCTCTTTTGTTGGTTTGATTTGCTGATTATGTTGATTTGTATGTTGCTTTGGATAAAATCATCTGCTAAATGATTAAATGTACATTTAAATCTTGAAATTATTTATATTTATGGATTATTTTGAATTATTACTTATGGAGCCCCAGACATGAGATGCAGGAACAAAAAAAAAATATATTTATATTGCAGCCACAAAATAACAAGTTGTTCCCACTACTAATAGGCCAGCACGATTTACTAATCTGTTACCTTGCTTTATGCAAAGCTATTTTGTTCATTAAATGATTTGTGAAAAGCCTATTGCACCCTCTTTGTGAACAGGCTACATCCCCCATCACCTTTTACTCATAACAGTAGCAACATTGGTCTTTTTTTCACTACACAAAAAGAGTAATGGGTTTATGAAATTGCGAACAGTAAAACCTACTCATGATTGTAATAAAATGAGGGGCCCCATAGCAAATTCAGTGCACAGGGCCCAGAATTCTTAGCGCTGCCCCTGTATATGAGGCCTTTAGAATAGTTGGATAAAGGGGCTCTTGAAATCCAAAAGGTTAAGAAACACTCTTGTACAAGGACCCATGCCTGTTTCAACCAAATTGTGAATATTTTCAGTTAGCTTAACTCTCAAACAGTACAATATAATCTCAGCAGTAGACATTGATCCAGATCAGGTGCAAAAAGGCTGGGTGTAATTAACACCACCAATTAACGAGACTGCCCCATGGACTAGACACATAGTCATGTTGCTAACATCTGAACAGTCACCAGTTCTCCTGCTATGTTACCACCTGACACAGGCAGATGATGAGCAACGTGGCTGCTTATTTCACTGCCAGCTAGACAAGACCTGTCTCTTCTGCCAGCTGTAAGCCTGTATGAGGTGATATCTCACACACAGAGCTATGATGAATATGGAGACACTACAAGTTTTATTTCATTTAGACAGCAGTGCTTGTTTTTTTTATATGAGAGTGAATTCACTCAGTAAGTCAGCTGTCATTTTGGATTGTACTGTATTAGAGTCTTTTCGAGAGACAATGGTGTGCTGATATTAAATATATACCCCAATAAAAAAGGCACTGTAACTTTGTCATACCTAGATCAGTTCATTTATGTCAAGAAGTGTTGCATTCAGGGGATTCGGGTTGCTTTAAGGCTGCCTTAGGCTTATATTCATGTACTGACACTACTGAGGTAGCTGTTTAGATCATGTAATATCAGATTATGTCCCTGTGACTTTTCACAATACAAGAAAACTGGAGAGCAAGGACATTCATAACTACTGATTTGTTGTGGTGTTTGCTAAGGTAAGCATTTCTATTGCTCATACTTAGAGTTATAGATTTGCTCAAAACCTTTAGCCCTAAATATTAATCTTCACTGTAAGTCAGTAAGGTGGTTTTTCAAGTAATTCATTATTTTCATCCGGTGGATGATAAAATTGGGCAAAAGAAGTCCCATAGATTTCGAAAAGAAGCATCATTACATCTGTAGCAATGAGACTATCTAAAAATACTATCTCTAAAGCCATATCTACAGCCACATCAGCCTGTAGCCTAAGACGAGTTGCTCACTAAAGCTAAGCAGGGTTGATCCAGGTCAGTACCTGGATGGAAGACCTCCTAGGAAAACTAGGTTGCTGCTGGAAGATGTGTCAAGTCAAGTCACCTTTGTTTATATAGTGATTTTAATAATACAGATTGTGTCAAGCAGCTTTGCAGTATTAAATAGGAAGATCATGCAAAAGGACAATAGTAAACACTAAAATAGTAAAGTTTTCAGTTGAAGTCAGTTCATCATTGATTCAGTGATGTCATCATCCAGCTTAGTTCAGTTCAGATAGTATCTGTGCAATGAAGTTGATGATATTGCTGGAAATTAAGTCCAACTAAGCAAGCCAGAGGAACTAAAACTCCATTGGTGACAAAAATGAAGGGGAAAAAAAACCTTGAGAGAACCCAGACTCAGTCAGGGAGCCAGTTTTTCTCTAGCCAGATGAAACCAGCAGTTTAATCCCAGGCTGCAGCAAATTCAAATTGTGCAGAGGACTCACCTGGTTTCCTTGGTCTTGTGTCGATGGCCATCTAGGTGATGAGGTCTTCGCTGGGGATGTCTGGTTAGTGTTAGTCAGGCCAGCAGGGGGTGCTGGTCTGTGTGGGTCCAAATCCCCCAGCATAGTGATGGGGACACTACAGTAAAAAAGCACCACCCTTCAGATGAGATTTTAAACCGAGGTTCTGATTCTCTGTGGTCATTAAAAGCCCCATGGCACTTCTCATTAAGAGTAGGGGTGTATCCCCAGTGTCCTGGCCAAATTCCCTCTACTGTACCATTCACAGAATTGGCTCTATCACTCTCTCTCCTCTCCGCCTGTAGCTGGTGTGCAGTGAGTGCACTGGCACTGTTGTGCTGTGGCTGCCGTCACATCAAACAGGTGGATGCTGCACACTGGTGGTCGTGAGGAGAGACCACCTCATTTGATTGTAAAGCACTTTGGGTGTACAGTAATACATAGTACAAGCGCTACATAAATGCCTCATGCGCTCATTCATTCATTCATTCAAAACACACTAGCAACTTCCTAGCAACACCTTGAAAACTTTACCTAATTAAACACACCTGATCCAGCTAATCATGTCCTTCAGGCTTATTTGAAAGCTACATGGTTTGTGTGTTAGAACCTACCTCTGCAGGGCTGCAGCCCTCCCAGAATTGAGTTTGCCACCCCTGGACTACACAGAACATCTTAGCAACTGCTTAACAATGCCCTATAGCAGTGGTTCTCAACTCCAGTCCTCAGGGCCCACTGCTCTGCACATTTTGTATGTCTCCCTCATTTAACACACCTGATTCAGATCATCAGCTGAGTGTGTCAGATCAGAAACATACAAAATGTACAGAGCAGCGGGCCCTGAGGACAAGAGTTGAGAACCACTACCCTATAGTGACCGCCTGAACACACTAGCAAGCTAGCAGCCTAGCAATGCCCTAGCAACCAACCAAACATACTAGCAAACCAGGAGCCACCTATCAGTGCCCTAGCGACCAACTGAACACACTAGCAAGCTAGCAGCTGCCTAGTAATGCCCTATAGTGACCTCCCAGAACATTCTAGCAAACACTTGAATGCACTAGGAAGCTGGCAACTGCCTAGCAATGCCCTAGCAACCACCCAAACATACTAGCATGCTAGCAGCCGCCTAGCAATGCCTTAGCGACTAACTGAACAAACTAGCAAGCTAGCAGCTGCTTAGAAATGCCCAACCACTTGAATGCACTAGCAGGCTAGGAACTGCCTAGCAATGTCCTAGCGGCCACCCAGACACACTAGCAAGCTAGCAGCAGCCTCAGCAACTAACTGAACACACTAGCAAGCTAACAGCTGCTTAGAAATGCCCTAGCGACCTTCTAGAACATTCTAGCAACCACCCAAACACACCAGCAATCTAGCAGTTGCTTAGCAATGCCCTAGTGACCTCCCAAAACAAGCAACCCCCCGAATGCACTAGCAAGCTAGCAGATGCCTAACAATGCCCTAGCGATCCCCCAGAACATTCTAGCAACCACCCAAACACACTAGCAAGCTAGCAGCTGCCTGGCAATGCCTTAGCAACCTCCCAGAACATTCTGTCCACTATCCGAACACATTATCAAGCTAGCAGCTGCCTAGCAAAAACCCTAGCAACTAACTGAACATACTAGCAAGTTAACAGCTGCTTAGAAATGCCCTATCAACTTTCCAGAACATTCTAGCAACCACCTTAACACACTAGCAGGATAGCAACTGCCTAGCAATGCCCTAGCGACCTTTCAGAACATTCTTGCAACCACCCTAACACACTAGCAGGCTAGCAACTGCCTAGCAATGCCCTAACGACCACCCAGACACACTCGCAAGCTAGCTGATGCCTAGCAATGCCCTAGCGACTTTCTACAACATTCTAGCGACCACCCAATCACACTAGCATGCTAGTAGCTGTCTAGCAATGCCATAGCAACATCCCAAAACAAGCAACCACCCGAATGCACTAGCAAGCTGGCAGCTGCCTGGCAATGCTTTAGCAACCTCCAAGAGCATTCTGTCAACTATCTGAACACATTATCAAGCAACTGACTAGCAATGCTCTAGAGCAGAGGTGCCCAAACCCGGGTCCTGGAGGGCCGATGTCCTGCAGAGTTTAGCTCCAACTTGCCACAACACACCTGTCTGGAAGTTTCTAGCATGCCTAGTAAGAGCTTGATTAGCTGGCTCAGATGTATCTAATTAGGGTTGGAACTAAACTCTGCAGGACACTGGCCCTCCAGAACCGTGTTTGGGCACTACTGCTCTAGAAACCCCCCAGAACACCATAATAAATGCCTTGTTACACCCTAGCAACTACTCAGACACTCTAGAAACCACACAAAACATTCTTACAACCACTTAAACACACTAACAGAAGACCCTAGAAACTGTCTAGCAATATCCTACTGGCCACCAATAAACCTACACCACATCAGCACGTTGGCGACTACCCAACAACACTCAAAATGTTCTATCTGAAGTTTGATCATTGTGATGCAATCCCTATACTGTATCTAAATAATCATGATGCTAAAAAGACTTTTGTCTCTAATAGTGGAGTTGAGAGCACATCATTCAGATTGTGAGTGGATATAACATTATCCCTGTCATAACAGTGTCATTGACATTGCACAAGTGTAGAGCGCCTCACAATAGAGCCTGGGTAATTAACCTTCATAACAATTCCAGTTCACAGTTTGTATTATGGAATTGTTTCGCGAAAAGCACAACAAGAGAGAACATAAAAGAACCCTACAACAATTGTCCTTTCAAAAATAATCCTTTGTTTTGTATTTGTGTCCAGCATTGATTAATTTCATAAACTAAATGAGACTGGGCAGTTGTGCGTTATGTGAAGGTGGACTGGAAGCCATTGACTACAGCCACCCCACTGTCTAAATAATCACTTCATACTGCAGAGTGTCATCCGCTGGTTGATCTAATGGAGTGTTGAGAGCTTAATTAAAACTGAAGATTTATTGGAGTGGACTTCATGTGCATATAAAATATTTGTACTTTCACACGTTCAGATTCAAACGAGAGCTTTCAGGCAATTTCCAACTAGATTGAATTTCAATGGTTCTGAATGGTGCTTCAGTGTGTATGTATTTTTGTAGACCAATCTGGATTTTTTGACAAAAAGCCTGTAGGGATTTTTTTTTTTTTTTGTCTGGCTTTTGGATTATTGCAGAAAATAGACTCTGAGACCCCCATGTCATCCAAGATGTTCACGTCTTGTTTTCTTCAGTCAAAAAGAAATTATGGTTTTTAAGGAAAACAGAATTCCAGGATTTTTCTCCATATATTTTTTAACCACAAATTACTTGATATTTAATGATATCTGTTATAAAACTTTCATTAGATCATCATACTTATAAACCAAAGGCCAGGTCAATGGAGCCGTGGCCTAGTGTTTCATCGATCTGTGGTGGTCATATGGGAAATTTAGGTTTGAATCTAGCTTGCGTCACTGATTTCATTCCTCCTTCTCGCCCTCAACATTTCCAGGCTTTTCTCTACTGTCCCTGTACTAAACCACCAAAAAAGGTCAAAAAATGAAAGGCCAGTTGAGTGAGAGTTTCTGGTGGTGGCAGCAGCTGGGAGTCTAAGACAGTCTGATTTGGATGGCAGAGTAGGAGGATTCAAAGGTGGCAGGAGTGCTAGTGGGCCCACTCATCCAAGCAGGATCCCTGTCAGCTCTTTAATTACTACTCACCATTTCTTTCACTTACGTCTTTTTTTCTGTATAGAACTCAAATGAGCATACCATGAATTTAATGAGATGAAGGTTTTCAAAATGGGAGAGTGAGCTACATTGGCTGATTATTGAAAGGACGATTTGCCACCTAATGAACCCTGGAGTCTTTACAGAAAGAGCAGAGGAGGGGTGGACTGCTACTTGATTTTCCAGACCCTCACTTAAAACACAACAGCACAGTGAAGTTTAAATGAGAGAGAATGAGTAAGGATGTGGTTATTTTATTACACATGCTCTCTGTGACTGTAGAGGGCACTGGCTCTCATAGAAGGACGAAAAAAAAAAGAAAATTTGTTTTTGGTTTTATAAGTGACAGTCATAACCAAAAGTAATTTTAGTGAACTGAGGGTTATTACCATTTAAAGAACAGCTGGGGACAAAGTACAAAGCATTCAACAAATGCAAGGGCACAACTTTGGTTTTAACAAAGGGACATTTTAAAGGTGCCCTCAGTCATTTTTTCCCATAAAAAAATTATGTATAATGAAAGGAATAATAGTTTTTGAAAAGTGAACAAGGCACACTCACACGAGACAAGACTGCAGTGATATCAATATCCTGAAAATACTTGGTGTGGGTCGCACCATGTGACCAGCTGTGTACTGTTCACTTTATCTTGTTAAATTCTGTTATACTCAAACCCATAAGACCTTCGTTCACTTCCAGAACAAAAGTTTACAGATAATTTGCTCACCCCCTTGTCATCCAAGATGTTCATGTTTTTCTTTCTTCAGTTGTAAAGAAATTATGTTTTTGATTTCAGGATTTTTCTCCATATAGTGGACTTCTATGGTGCCCCTGAGTTTGACAATTTATATACTTTCTAACCTTAAATGTTTGTCGTTTCTAGCTCTGCATGAACTCCAACTTCAAAATCGTCCTCCATCGCTGCAGAAGTACCGACCAAGTGTTTACAAAGTCAACATGCTTAGAAGATCAAACTGCCTTTACAAAAAAAGGTAAAACAGCAATGTTGGGTGATTTTGAAGTTGGAGAAGTGAGTGAGATGGGAGTTTTTTGACATACCCTAACTGTCATGAACAAGAATACACAGAGTTCACGCTGAGCTAGACAAGATGAGCATTTGAGGTTAAGAGTATATAAGTTGTAATTTTTTTTATAAAATAACCAGTCGTTTCACTAGATAAGACCCTTCTTTCTCAGCTGGGATTGTGTAGAACCTTTTGAAGCGGCATTTTGGAAGTTCAAACTCGGGGCACCATAGAAGTCCACTATATGGAGAGAAATCCTGAAATGTTTTCCTCAAAAAACATCATTTCTTTACGACTGAAGAGAGAAAGACGTTTCTTTAAAGAAATCTAAGAGCTTTCTGACCCTGCATAGACAGCAACGCAACTGACACGTTCAAGGCCCAGAAAGGTAGTAAGGACATTGTTAAAATAGTCCATGTGACATTAGCGGTTCCACCTTAATTTTATGGAGCTACGGGAATACTTTTTAAGTGTGAAGAAAACAAAAATAACAACTTTATTCAACAATTTCTTCTCTTCCGTGTCTGTCTCTGGTGCCGTTTTAAGGTTTAAAGTTCATTGCACATTGATATTTCATTTTAATTAATGAAAATTTGTATGCTTTATTTTTAGATGAAAATAACAACAGCATAGAATTGAATATATCATCAGAGCTTTGTTACTGAAACGCAGAAGATCATAAAAATAAAAAAGAACATGCTCGCTCACAGCACTGATAATGTAGTCTTTAATGAGTTAATCCCAATTGTCTCACGATCAAGCACAAAAGTGAATAATACATAAAAATTCTCAAAAAGCCTTTAGAAGATGAACTGGTTTGTATAATTGGGCTCCAAGCCTGCTGAGCAAGGTGTTAGGTGAGATGCGCACAAAGACAGCGCAGCAGGTGGCACCATAAAAGACACGTCAGTGTACTTGGCAGCCGAGATCTGCTCCTCATCTCCTGTTGGCTTGTGAAACAACTGACAAATAAAGCACAACACTATTGTGTGTTTGTTTGATTTGTATTGTGTTTTTTCTAGAGATTAGGATTAACATCTGAACAAGATTACACATCAGATGGGATTCTCGGGTTGTGGGGGACAGAACAACTGGGATTAGACCACAATCACCAAAGGGACAACATTCATTCAGTACTGACATAAATATAGAAAACGGCTTGGCACAACTGTGTAAAACACACACACACAAGTCACGTTCAGCACATAATCAAACGATTCTTTGGCGGAAACCAATTTAATGGGTGGATGATTCTTAACATACCATTTTTTCGCTCAGCACAAGAAATGGTTTCTCTCATGGGGGTCGATTTTCAGAAAGAAGTAAAAAGCCCGGCTCGGAGAGGTGTGATTTTTGCTGCTGCGCTGTTTAGGTCGTGCGTTTTTAGTTTTTTTTTCCCAGAGGAATTTTTTATCCAGCTGTGAGAAAACGTGTGGAGCATTACGCTTTAAGTGTGGCAGAAAATGTCCGTACAGTCAGATATTCACCCTGACTGTTAGTCTTTCCAAAAACTGTGCCTGTTTAATAGAATAATGTGCAAAGAAGAAAAAATCCTTCAACACCATGCTTCATTTGAGAGCTGATAGCATTGGTTTTCAGAATGGAGAACTCCCCTATGTTCATGGTGGATTTGATAGATGCATAATGTGTGCCCTCAGGGACTGACTTATCTGCTCGTGTGGCATTGAGGCTGATGGGCTGTGGCTGACTTCACATCACACATAATAGCAGCTCACCCCTGTCATTCAATATGTTTATGTCTGCTGCTCACAATTTCACGAGCCGATCTCAGATCAGAATTGTGTCTTGTATAGTATAGTGATGGAAGCTGCTTCATGAAGCTTTGGAACCTTGAAGTTGCGAAATGGCAGTGAATGAGGTTCAGGATTTTGAAGCCCAAAAAGTGCATACATCCATCATAAAAAAATACTCCACATATCTCCAGGGGGTTAATAAAGGCATTCTGAAATGAATCGATGCATTTGTGTAAGAAAAATATCGATATTTAAAACTTTTAAACCGTAATCTCTAGCTTCAGCTAACTGTCGTACGCACGTTCACGAGAGAGTGGTGTTCCAGCGGATGATGTAGGTGTAGCGTAAGCTCCAGTGAGAAATATGCTAGTCTCACGAGAACTACGTTTTCTCTTGGCTTATATCGAAATCCTCCATAATTTTTCTTCACAAATTCTCGTTTTGTGCATTTAATTCATGATCGGTGTTTTGTTTTGCTCTCTCCTCTGAGTTTCTGCATTTGTCACTTCTCACCGGAATATACGCTACACCTACGTCTTATGTCATTTGCTGGAACGCCACTCTCTCATGAACATGAGTGCAACAGTTAAAAAAAAAAAACATTTTTTTTAACATAAATGCATTGATTCGCCTCTTAAGCCTCTTGAAGGCCTTTAATAACCCCCTGGAGCACTTTTTATGATGGATGGATGCACTTTTTTGGGCTTCAAAATCCCAACCCCCATTCACTGTCATTAAAACTCTGATTAAAATTCTGATTTTATTCGTCTGAAAGAAGAAAGTTGTATACACCTAGGATGGCTAGAGGCTGAGTAAATCATGAGGTAGTTTTCGTTTTTGGGTAAACTATCTCTTTAACTTATGAAAGAGGAATGAATTGAGTGCATAAATGAAGCTACTACATGCAAAAATATATGCTTTAAGGCATTTAAGTACATATGAAAAAATAGTTTATTTAGCAAGCCTGTAATCACCTCAATCAGTGATTTAAAAAAGCATTTTTGGCAAATCCAGGTAATTTACCCTAGAAATCTTGTTTTTTTTTTTAAGGTTTATGACTGCTGTAGCACCAGCTGTGATTTGATGTCCTTAAAGGAGAAGTCCACTTCCAGAACAACAATTTACAAATAACTTACTCACCCCCTTGTCATCAACGATGTTCATGTCTTTCTTTCTTCAGTCGTAAAGAAATTATGTTTTTTGAGGAAACATTTCAACATTTTTCTCCATATAATGGACTGATATGGTGCCCCGATTTTGAACTTCCAAAATGTAGTTTAAATGTAGCTTCAAACGATCCAAATTGGGCTGTAAACAATTCCAGCAAGGAAGAAGGGTCTTGTCTAGTGAATCGGTTATTTTAATTAAAAAAACTACAATTTATATACTTTTTAATGCCAAACGCTCGTCTTGTCTTACTCTGCCTGGACTGTTTTTGTTCCTGTTCATGACAGTTAGGGTATGTTAAAAAACTCCCATCTCATGTTTTCCCTCAACTTCAAACAGCAGTGTTTTTTTCCAGATTGAGCAAAACACCAATGACTAGTCTGCAAAAGTAGGTTTTTTTTTTACATCTTTTCAATCAGTGAATAAACAATCTACCATGTGATCCAATTATTGCGTGTATGTGCGAAAAAACCACGTAATGTACAATCGTTTATGCTTTCGAAAAATGCTACATCGCACCCCAGTGGCCGATTTCTTTCAAATTTCTCACAGACCTTTGGGGCCATGAGTCAAACAGGCCCACCGAGTTTCTTTCCGATCAGCCTCCGTCAACCTTGTTTAATAGGTGCTTTATCTGGCAATGGCAGCCATGTTTTTTTGAGATACGCAAATGTCTGTGCGCAGCGATTTTCATGTTCATAGGACAAATGGTTGCGTAGTTATAGCCATTTTTATGGTTTTTCCCTTTTATAGCGCCACCAAGTGGCAAAGCTACACGATTTTTTCCTGTGACCTCAGATTGAGGTCTTACACAGGTGTTCTGAGTTTGGTGAAGATATCTCATTCCGTTCAGGAGTTGTAGGCATTTTACTAAAAGTGGCCCTGCCCCTTTTGAACGTTTTGGTGTCCCTTTGCGAGTCGAAAGTTCAACTGTTTTTTGATAATTATTGATATTCGCTCTCTAGAGAATCTTTCTGCCCTGGTTTGGTTGTGATCAGCCAAAAAACCTAGGCGTAATTAGAAAAAAGTAGGTTTTTCAAAAAATCCAAAATACCCGAAAATTTCGCCAAGCTCACGATCGAATCTGTATTTTGTGTTGCATGAGCCAAGGATTCCAACAACATAAGACACTTGAGCCTGCAACTGACGGTGTAGAGTGTTTGAGTTATGAGCGATTTCATACTTTTGATTGTTTTAGTGCCCCCGTCAGGCCGATTAGGGTGAGCCTGGGTGACGTTGACGGCGGGTGTGAATACTATCCCTCCAAGTTTCAATGTGTCTACGACTTACGGTTTGATCTACGTGTTTTTACAGTTTTACATGGAGATGGCTGATCCTTGGCCATTCCAACAATTCCAACAGGGTTTCAGCGCTATGCACTGGAACCCCTAAATATAGTGCGTTTTTTGTCTTCATTAATATATATTTGCTTATGTATTCATATATAGCCATCATCTGAAGTCTTCATAATATTTATTGCAGAATAATTAGTGTAGTTCATAGCTCTTCAGCAACTAGTTCAAGCAACTAGTTTAACTGATTTCGAATTTTAAAAAGCTTTGTTTCTCATACTGTAATAGAATTTCCTAATCTCTAATACAGCATTTATACAGTAGGTTACGTGTTAAAATTGTACTATGAATGCTAATGATGGCGTAAGTGTAATTCAAAGCGAGCTTTCTTCCCAAACGTTGCGCAGTTCCTCAGATGTGCTGGCTGAGACGCATGTGGCTTCTCACTAAATCTTTTCGTGCATAGCAAAGTTATGACTCCTTTCAACCACACAGCAGTTGTTTTCCTTATTTTCAGGCCCTCCATCACAGCATGTAAAATCTGTCCTGATTACTCTGTCCACAGGCTGAGTGAACGTCCCCACGAATGGTCCCCAAGTGAATGAGGTTGTGCAATACAGAAGGGCTTTCACTCTGCTGCTGAGTGCACTCTGACAAGATTGCTGTCAAATCCTAGGGATGGACAAGAGTTATTGAGTGTCATGTGACATGGGAATGGGTAATGGGAAGGCGGGGTGTGGAATATACTGTAGGGGTTCATACCAAACCCAACCATGACTGAAGTAATAATGTGATATTCTCTCTTAGTGTTGGGTTGGAGTCGTTACGATGTCTTTTTCAAATTACAGGATCCAAATGTTCCTACTTCAGTTTTGCATTATTTGAATATAATGCACTGTCACACAGAGAACTGCAAAGTAAAAAATACATGCTTCCTAAGTTTAAAAATCTTTATTAATGTTTTTTTGGTAGCACTTTAGTATAGGGACCAATTCTCACTATTAAATAGTTGCTTAGTAGCATGTCTGTTATTAACATATTGGCTGTTTATTAGAAAGCACACATTCTGCATGACCATATTCTACATCCATAATCCTTCCCAATACCTAAACTTCAGAATAAGCAGAAAATTAGGAGTTTTTAGGCAAAAGTCATTGTTAATGATTTGTTCATGGTGAGAACTGGACCTTAAAATAAAGTGTTTTTTTCCTGCATAAAAGATGTATAATTTTCTCCCTAGAAATTCATTGCGTTGTTTTGTTTTAATCTGTAGGCCTAATTTTGTTTTTAAATTGTAGTATTCAATTATAAATCAGCTGATGAAGTAGCAATGTGTAAGCATTAGATTTCATGCTTAATGTTAGTGGCATCTGGTGGTTTAGCTTGGTACCACATGCTACAGTTGGCTAGCCAAAAAAATAACAAATAATTTCAAGGGGGGGAAAAAATGTACAAGTTTAAAAAAATAAATAAAATGTAGAGACAAAACAATTAAGAATGTATTTTTATTAATGCATTTTACTATTATTTTACCTTCTGATTTTTTTTGCAGTCCAGGGTTTCCATTAAGCATGAAATAGAATTTAAAAATTAATTTTATTTGTTTTTTATCTCCTTTTCTTTACTGGCTGCAGCATTTAGTGTGGATTGAAGCCTGATGATCCATGTACATATTTAAAATAATCACTTTGCTAAATGGGGTATCATTTTATCATTTCATCTGAAATATACCAAAAAAAAATTATTAGTATGTTTTATTCACCTTTTAATAAATGAACAGCAAACGTCTTTGAGATAAAATGCTACAGGCAATATTTCACAAATTAATGATCCAAAGAGCATCTCGTGCTTCAGTGGAGGCGAGGAAATTTGACCTTGTGTGCAAATGAGTTTACATGCTCAATATCACAGATGTGTTAAATATTTCTTATTCACTTTATGTCATAATATGTCTTTGTATGAAATGTTTCAAAAACCCAAACATCTGTTTATTTCCAGGTTTAATTAAAAAATTGTGATACACGTTGTTGAGCTGTTTCCATCCTCTCTGCATATGGAGTCGGATGTGATCATTCCACAGGAATTGAGTGCTCTCTTGTGGTATTAACAGAAACTGACCCCGCTCAGCATGCAACAGTGTTTCTGGCAGCCTTTTGTCATATTGTCGTAATGAAAGGATCCGTGTTTTGTAAAGAAATCAGGGGGGGACATTAGATGAATATATTTACACCATATACCACAGGCAACATTCAGAAAGCTAAAAGAGTCGAGAACAAAAGCACGGAGACCAGTACAAAAAAACAATCTCTCGAGATGCCAATCAAGTGCTTTCTCTCAGCATGTCCAATTCTAGAGCTGCCCGTTCTCTCGCCTGTATCATGAGACCTGGCTTTCTTTGCTTTCTTCTCTGAGCTGACACAGCAGCTCTCACAATTTGAGCAATAATCAAGTGTTTTCGTGCTCCGCACGGAGCCGTCTCATCCTGGTCCACCTTAACAAGAGTTTTCTCTCTCTCAGTGACACCTATTCTTATCTGTCCTTTTCTCATTACCTGCTTCTGTTTTTCCACAGTAATCTCAGCCTATCTGCGTATCATGTGTCGCCGCTATCACGCAATCTCCTTTCAGCGCTCTCCCTATTTTGCCTCTCTTTAGCAGTCGTGGCCCGACTTGCTCAATTTCACCCACGTACACTTTCTCTCTCTCGCAGACGCGCCCGCTAATCTTATTTTCATCTCCAATCATTAACACGCTCTACAGTCTTTCTCGCCTCTGCACACCCTCATTTATCTCTCTCCATTTTATTGTTTTTCTCCATCCAGCGCCACCTTTGCTTTCCATCACGGCGAAGTAAGTTTAGCAGGTAAATCAGCCGTCACCGTTGAGTAGGCCTGGCGATTGCCCATGAGTGCCTTCTGTGAAATGATTCCCGCCCCTGACCTGAAGGACTGCTGTTCGGCTCTTGGGGGGGTTGTGTAAATTACAAATGTGAACTAAGGACAAACTGTGCAGCTCCATAAACAGATCATTAAATACTTAACTGATTTAAATATTTTATTTGAAGGAGTAGAACCCTCCTGCTGGGGCAACTGTGATTGTAATCAGCCTGAGCAGCCGTAAAACATTCCGATGAAGCACAATAGCAAGGAACTATAAATATGGTACCTAAAGGCCATGACGCACTAAGGCGACCTTCGGCTGAAGTTGGTCATTGTTGATTGGCTGTTCAGTCTTGCGCTGTTTCTCCCAATGCTGTTCCTATAGGCACACCAACGCTACCACTTTATCCCAATTCATAGGCCACACATAGGCCTTCAAAGACCAATTGCATCATTCAAATTTGGCCTTGAAAAGCGTTTTTTCGTTTCTTGGGCAATGAATGGATACTACTAATGGATTCTTTGCAGTCTAGACTATCCTGAGATACATTATGCACCAATGACAACAAGATTTCTTAAGGCTACATCTACATTAAACCGGATACATTTAGAGACAGTGTTTTCATTTTAAAATGCTCTCCGTCCACATTAGCAATTTCAAGCATTTCCCAAAAGTTTCTCATTCACACTGAAATGTTGCAAACCGTTAAATTCTCCTTACTGTGCATGTGTAAAACCTCATAAAAGCTCACCCTGATAGCACACTTACTTTACAGTGATGTCTATTTTACGTCTGCATTTACATCTGGAAGACATATTTTTTAGTGTTTGCTCATCTGCAATACGTCTATAGGACATTTCCTATCAGATGTCAAATAGATGTTTATTAGATGTCTTTAAACTAATGTCTATAAACTGACGTCTTACAGACGTTTGTCAGATGTTTGTACACAGCAGATGCTTTTTAGATTAAGTGATCTTTAACACGTCTTGCAGACGTACGTGTGCTATCTGGGCAGAACAGACAGTTTTCATGCAATTCTTTTGGCAGAAATATCTCATAATTCACTGAGGCATCCAGGTCGCACTCATTTACCATTATATGTTTGATGTAAAAGGCAGTTGCCCTCATGCTTTGCCGCAGGACAGAAATTGAAAGAAAATGTTCTGTCATTTTTGCAAGACTGTAATATTAAGAGTGTGCAAAGTAACTTATCTGTGAAACAGTGAGCAACAGTGAAAGTAAAGAGCACATAACAGGCACAATACCGGTATAAACACAGATATCTATTGATACAATAGAGGGTATGCACGTGACATCATCGTCAGCTGGAGTGAATGCGGTTCCGCCCACTGTGTGGCAAAAAGACTGAATGGCTGCATTGGTTTTCAGCGTGAATGCTGCGACAGAACACAAAACACATCTAAAACGAGAAAGAGCTTTGCTATTGACTGTACTGAGGTAAAATTTTTACAGACTGCTGAAAGATTCCATTGCATATCTGGGACAGTTGAAATGTAGCTCAGGAGCATGCATATTACCTGTAGATGTTACTACACTTCGAGTGAAGTTAACCTGTGGCAAATTCAACTGAATGGGTATGATATGAAAAGGCACATATGTCTTAATAAAAGGTCTAACAGGTGAAAAATGCATATCAGAGCAAAAATCAAGTCTCCAAAAAAACTGCCTGTAGAGCTCAGAAACAGGATTGCATCAAGCCACACATCTGGGGAAGAGTTCGGAAAAAAAATATGCTGCATTGAAGGTTCACAGAAGCATGTAGTCTCTGTTACCCTTAATGGAAGAAGTTTAAAGCAACCAGGACCTTTGCCAGAGCTGGCCTACTGGCCAAACTGAGCAATTGATGGAGAAGTGATTTGGTTAGAGTGGTTACCAAGAAGCTGATGGTCACTCTAGTTGAGTTCCATGATCATATGTAGAGATAGGAGAAACCTACAGAAGGACAAACATCACTGCAACACACCACCAATCTGGGCTTTATGGCGGTGTGTCAAGACTCAATCCTCTCCTCAGTGAAGACATGAAAACCCACTTGGAATTTGCAAAAAAACACCTAAAGGACACGCTGTGAGAAACAAGATTCTCTGGTTTGAAAAACCTCAATTCCAAGTATCACGTTTGAATTAAACCAGGCACTGCCTATCACCTGTAGAATATCATCCCAAAAGTAAAGTGTGCTGGTAGCAGCCTCATGTGGCAGTGGCATGGCCTGAAGGACTCGTCAGAGAAGAAAAACTTAATGCACCAAAATATAGATATAGCCTTAATGCAAACCCAGCGGAGAGCATTCAGAACCTCAGACTGGGCAGAAAGTTTACCTTCCAAAAGGACAATGACCCTAAGCGCACAGTAAGAGCAGCTTATAGACAACTTCGTGAATGTTTTTGAATGACCCAGCCGCAGCCTGGGCTTGAAACCAGTCAAAATTTCTGGAGAAACCTGAAAATATCTGCCAGCACCCATCCAAGCTGACAGCGCTTGAGAGGTGAAGAGGTGAGGAGAAGAATGGCAGAACATCTGTTTTTCGGATTACCCCTTTTGCCTAGCCCCCCTGGATTACGTTCGCCATTGATTCTTGGATTACTCTTGTGTCTTATATCTGCTTGCCACTGTTCAACCCAAGCCTGTGTATTACCACGTCTTTGGTTATTAATAAAAGCTATGCAGATGGATCCGTCCGCTTCGCGCATCTGTTTCTCCATAACAGTCAGGATTCCTGGCTGCATATTAATATCTATAGACCACTGGATCTTCGGTGAGTTGTAAGGAACAGTATATCGAGTCCAACAACCTTTAGTTTAAATGGATTATCATTTGTTTTACTCACATTTTCGCAGCTTCCCTATTAAATCATTATATTAAATATTAAAAGTCATGCAGCAGGCTCTTTTGCCACTCAGTCCGGCTGAGGGGGCAGGTTCCGGCGGGAAACTGACATCAGTGCTTACCCTCTATGTGTGTCACGTGACTAAACATGCGTCATCGTTTTCAAAAGCCTATGCTTTCATAGTCCACACTACAATGCAAAAATTTTTATTTTTATTTATCCACTTTGGAGAGCATTTTCAGAAAGCTGTTTTCCCTGACAAAAATGCCATCTCAGTGTGGACAGAAGGCCAAAATGGAGAGAAAAAGATGCGTTTTCAAATGAAAATGTATTAATGTGGACAATGCCCAAGAGAAAATGCCAGATTGCAATTTTAAATGTAACTATTTGGTTTTAACTTGAATATCTAATGATATCATCTAATAATACAAATATACAATTGAAAGAAAAAACGTTTACGTTGACATATCTTACTAAGATGTGCTTTTATACATAGTTTATAATATTTATTATGTACGTAAATGGACCAAGGTGTGATTTTCCAGTACATTTACACAACAAAAATTGTACTACAAACAGAAGGGAGGGGCGAGGTGAGCAGTATCTCATTATCATTTAAAGGGACATGCAGAGAAATGGGTCGCTGTTAACAGAGCTGTTTTTGCCAAGGTAAAAAGGGTGTTATTTTACACAACCACTGAGAAATTTTAACTAAAGGATGTTGCAGACATTTCATGAAGACCCTAAAGAATCATACCAACTTGTGGAAAATGGGCATCACCTTTAATGTCAGCTGTCATCGTTGCTAGGAGACAAGGTCCGTCTTCCATAGACTAGACCGTCACATTTAACAATGTTCTGTTCAATCTTTGCAGTCTCTGAAGGTGTGGCATTTGAAGTCTCCATCCTTAAAAGCTCTGGTCTAAATTGGGATACAGCTTACACATTTTCAAACTTTTCGCAATCAGTACATACCTGAATCAGCTCTACAGCTCATTAGTAGAAACTCCAAAACCTGATTTAGATGGGAAACAGAAGAGCCATCCAAAATATGCACTGGTGGTGTAAATCATTCACTCAACCAATTAATTCAACAAAATTTAGTTGATTCTCCTTTGGCTTTGTTCATTTGAAACCATTTTATTTGACGGACCACAATATACTATTTGCAATATTGTATCTAAAATGTAAGTTACTTAATATTAACTAGTTGCCTATTGAACTGTTGCCTAAAAGCAATATCACACTCACAAATGCTGTGGCTGTAGGAATAGAAAATACACCTGTCAGTTAAAAGACCAAAAAGCCTTTGACACTGCGTCCAAAATGCATAGCACTTATGGTGTAAAACTGCCAAAAAAAACAAACAAGATGCGACACAGTAGTCTAAAAAGGCCATCTGGTGCATATGGCCAATTAAAAAGCAGCTCAGGCAGAATGTAAAAACGGGTCCTGGGCGAGCAGCCCTTAAGGTTTCATTTACACTGCATATAAATGCGATTTGGTTTTCCAATATCTGTGCCATTTTGGAAAGTGATGCAATCAAACCCATTTGTTCAGACAGCATAGTCAATATCTATTGTATCTACTTTGGTTGCTATAGTGATGATGTAATCATCAGCAGGATGTCAAGAGAATTTCTCATGCAACAACTGAGAGCTGTCAGAGACGACAGATACCTGGAAATTTTGTTTCTGCTCATGTCTGTCAGGACATCTCGCTGTTCAGCCCACAGTGCTAAACTTACAATGTTATCACAGAAATCGGTACATTTAGAAAGCAATTCACTAAAAATGCATTTTTATGTTATTGTAACATTTATATAGTTTAATTATAATATTTATGTTGTATTTAATATATTATTTTAAATTAATACTTTAAAGTTGTGCATATCTTTTTCAGTGAGTTCATGGTAATTTTTAAAACATTAAAACATTTAATGACACTTGAGGTACTGTCTTTAGGGTGTTATCAAATTCAGTTTTTCATTGATTCCTTTTTTTCAGTTTTAATTTTTCTAGACTCTGTTTTAATGGTTAAAAAATATTAATCAAAAAGTATGATAATTAATTGAAATTATAAAACATGCATAATTTAACAGCGATTTATTAAATGTTTAACAAAAATTACATTCCCCCCCTCAATTTCAGTTTTATTTTCACCAAATTATGTTTTCTGTTACTTTTCTGGATTCCATTTTAATTGTTTCATTACATTTGAATAATCAAAAGCATCTCTTAATTAATATATTAATTAAATACATTAATAATTTATATAAAAATATAATAATAATTATTATTATTATTATTTCAGAAATTGTGTATTTACATTCTTCTGGTAAAAACAAAATTGCTAAATCATTTTTCTGGTGTTCCTCTTCCTCTGCACGTTTCTGTCGGTCTGGAGAGGCAGAGCTTATTAGCCCGCCTTTTATCCAGCTGTCAGTGCAGAAACGTTCAGAACGTCAGTAGCAGCAGAACGGATTTTGGGAAGTTTATGGATAAATTCATTACATGTACGAAAAGGAGTTGTGACGACAATGCGTCGTCAGCTCCTACCCCTAAGAAATGTAAAACATGAAAGTATGACATTAGCTATCTGAAGCTTGGCTTTACGGTGGCTGGGACAGATGCTGAACCGCTGCCCCAGTGTGTCATTTGCGCAGATCTGCTGGCAATGATGGGTTGCATGAAGCCATGCAAGCTGAAGCGCCATTTAGAAACGAAACATCTGACACTCAAAGTCAAAATGAGTCATCGCGAATCTCTCACATCAAAGAAAATGCCTGAGTGTCTTGAGACAGTTTTAAAGCAGGCAGTGCAAATTGTCAATTTCATTAAAGCATGCCCATTAAATGCACGCTTGTTTTCCTTGCTTTGTCAGGAATTGGGAGCCGAACATGAGCAGCTCCTTTCATACCTTGTAGACATTTTCGACAGGTTGAATTCGCTGAACACATCGATGCAAGGGAGAGATGCCAACATCTTGCTCCTTTCAGACAAAGTCAGTGCATTCGTTGGCAAACTGGATCTATGGCGTGATCGGCTGATTAATAAAAATGTTGACATGTTTCCCAGCTTCGCTGACTGTGTGCAAGAAACAGTGATAAATATCTCTCCTTTGATTAATACAGTCGCTCAGCATGTTGAGGGACTAAAACAACAGTTCGGCCGTTATTTCACTGAGGATTTCAGTTCATTTGCTTGCGTCAGAGATCCCTTCATCTGCCCAGGAAAAGACCTTCCAGTTGAAATGGGGGAGCAGTTAGTCGAATTAAAGTGCGACATGAGACTGCAAGACTTATACAGCTCTTCCTCTCTGCCGTCATTTTGGTTGAGCTTGATGCCTGAATATCCCCAGTTATCTGTCGCCGCCGTAAAATTACTTCTTCCATTCGCCTCAACTTATCTGTGCGAGGCCGGGTTTTCAAAATTGACAGCTTTGAAAACAAAGTACCGAAATCGGCTCCAGGTGGAAGATGACCTGAGGCTTGCGCTGTCCAACAGTAAACCGCAAATTGCGCTTCTTTGTAAAAAGAAGCAAGCGCAGGTGTCCCACTGATTGATTTAACGGTGTCATGGCTGACAATTCGCATAACATCCGCCTTAAGTAGTATTGAATATAATATATAATCTGTCTATCTTTTTATGTAGTTTTATAAAACTCATAATAGTTATTTTGAAAATTATAAAAGTTAAGAAAAGTATAAAAAGTACAAAAATACAAAAAAGTTTTAAAAAAATTTATGTATCTATCTATCTATCTAGCTTTCTACCTGCGACGTCACTTGCAATCCACACAATTTTTTTTTTAATATATATATTTTTTATTAATGCTTGAACAAACAGTATAAGAACATAGCCAAGGGATCACATACAAAACTATAAAATAATAACCAGTAATAATAAATTAAACAAACGACAAACACAAATGCTTACACATTAATAATAAAATAAAAAAATGTTACCAAAATAAATGAATACAAATAAGAATAAAAAAATAAAAACACCACAATGAGAATGACATTACAATAACATTACAAGGATATTCAATTAAGCTCACATAAGGAAAGATTCTAAATACATGGATTTTCTTTAAATACCTGTGTAAAATATTTTAGGAATCTTAGGGGTTTTTTATTCTGTATAAGATGAAGTGATTTTAGAAGTGAGTTTAGTTCAGTTTTAAAGAGGGGATAAGATGGGTAACTATTTGCGAATTTTTGTTTGTGTATGAAAAA